>JAPYYW010000107.1:0-139607 GCA_030522545.1 Cremastinae sp. A BG-2022a | reverse complement strand
TACAACATATGTGAAAACCGAATCGAAATATCAATTTTTCTGGCTGAAATGTTGAAAAATTCAAGTGTAACGCTTCAATTGGACGTCGCTGTATATGATGTAGCTTTAGAACTACCTTTTAATGAGAACATTCACATTTTATCAATTGAGAAAAAATTGAAGAAAATAATTTTTTCCTCAAGTAAATAAAACTAAACGAACACGTCCGTTATAATTGTGCCAAAATAAGTGAAAAAAATCATTTATTTAAGCATTAAAATGAACGTTTCTTATCAGAATGACGAAGTCATTATAAATCGAAGTATGGGTCTATGTCCAATTCGATTATACAATGACTATTCTCTTAGTGGGAGAGACATTTAAATAGTTCAAAGTGTAATGTCGTTATACTAAACCATGAAAAACTGTTATGCCTAAAAATATTTTATCGATTATCATTTACAAATTCCCGGACGTAACACTCATCATGACCAGGGGAGCCAAAACTTCTACGTAAATGTGCTCACGTTTTCACAATGACCCGAAGAGCCTGTGTAATTATAGAGATAACTAATCTATCTATTATATTCCAATTTTTATGTACTATAGGAAATATTGGAAAAGTTGGGATTATTTTATATCATGATTTGTGAATGAATGGCATTCACGAAAATGTATAAAATGGTAGAGCGGCGAGGCAAGAAATCAGTCACGAAAAAATCAGGGAGACGAACAGAACCATATATACGGCGAAAATTAGTATAATTTTTTTTTTAAGAATCGTATGTACGGAAATCATCAGAATTGTTCGTAAATCAATTCCCTGCATTTGAATATTTCTCTGCAACCGTATAACAGAAAAAAATATATATATAACTCCAGGTCAAGCATTTTTATTTTTTTGCAAACAAAACTGAAAAGATACACGACAGTTGCTATATAACTTCGAAGTAAGTATTTAATTTAATTCATTAACAATTTTATAAAATTTACTTTATTTCATTAATTTTATTTTTACTTTTCAGTATACTCAGGTCGGAGGCATACATAGACAATTTTCGTATAATAAGAATCATATTTATATATTTAATATATATGATATATGATTTATCATTTTGTCAAATTTTTGGCGATTTCAAGAATTAACTCTCTTGTTTGCTAATTCAAAGAGAAGCCAAATTTTGGAGGTTCAGGCTTTTCTTAAGTGGAAAAATGCATTCCAAGTTATTTATTTGTTCGTTTGTCTTCACTGTTATTTTCGCGGCTCCGACTAAAGAACGTCCTGCTTATTTCCACGAGATCGAAGCAAATTCCTTTGGTGGAGGTACAGATTCTGGCGAACTCGATATTGTCCTGCAGGACAAGCAATTGACACTAGACCGATTGTCTCATGATGCTGAGAAATATCGAATGATCGATCAAGACGATGAAGAGATTAACAAAACGTCTACCAAATCGTTTTGGCCTATACCTCGTCAGATCGGCTTGAAATCTGATAATCGTACCGATAGCAATGGCCAATCGCGAAAACTTATTAGGTAAGTTGGTTTCATTTTTTTTTATTTTAAGAATACGAATGAATTTTACTGCGAACACTTGTTTCTACTATTTATTTTTATTTTTTATTTCATTTTATTTATTTTATTTGTTTCAGAGATGCAAGTAATGGCGTGTCCAGCAAATCTCTTGAAGGTGTACATCGGATCGTTCGGAGAAATATGATTCAAGTGCCGCGCCAACCTTGCGAACAAGGAAAGGTGCCAGACATAAGAAATATTTGTCGAGAAGTTTGGTAATCATTTGGAAGCATCGTTCATAATCAGGAGAAGGTAATTTTTGTCACTTAGAATCATTATTAAGTTTTTTTTATAATTCACGCAAATTTTGCATGCACGTCATAATTTTCTTTTCACAAATTATTGATATTACTACGAATATTCATCACCTTTTTACTTTATTTGTTGCAGCTATGGAAAATCAAATTTCGGCTTCATATAAAGAAATTGTATCTCCATTGAGGCTGAAGCTAGAATTTAATATAAATTAATTTATAAATAACTATTTAACTGTTTTTGTAATAAACAAAAATTATAAATTCTAAATATATAATTGATGAAAATGAACGGATGAGATTTGAGTTTTGTTTTTCTGCACCAAGTTGATATTTTATACGCGTAAAAAGACAATGATTTAAAAACTGGCAATAAGGGCTTGGATTTTCATGTTTTATCGATTATATAAAAAATATTCGAGTCTAATTAAAAAATGATTTACTGAAACTAAAATGGTTTCAGAGTCATCCGACTCCGAAATCTTCAAAAACTTAGAATTTAGAGTTTTTAAAATTTGAAATTGTTTAAATTATTTAAAAAAGTATTTCACTTTTTATTGGTATTACAATTATCGGAAAATCGCGTTGACTAATTTTTGGTAAGAATATTATTACACATTTCACCTATGCACCATGAAAATTTACGTTCGTCAGAGACATTATCTTCCAGTTCATCTTAAAGCTTGTCTTATATATGTAGATATAAATATATTGATGGAAAGTTATCGGATAATGATGAAATCAAGCAAGATCGACTTGTTTGTCAAGTTATTATTGTTATAGAAATTTTGTGACACATCGCGATTCAGATCATCGCCGACGGGGACTAGATTACAATAAGTATGTTTCCTATCCGGTATTTTCGTTTAATTTGTCATTAAAAAAAATGCAATTCTTTGAAAAAAAATTTCCGACGAAAGTCCAATATACTCACAATCATTTTTTTCGTCGCGTTAATGGTTTTTAAAAATTATATGATGAGACGTTTTTTATGCCATTATTTCACAAAAAATTTCAATGAACAATTCGAGTAATACCTTAACGGCGAAATTTCCACTTGAACATTATTTTCAGTACTCGATGAATATCGAGATGGAAAGTCGTCTGGAAGACATATCAAATCGAAAAATTGCTATTCGATCGCTTCTGCCGACATCGATGGATAATGGTTTTTTTTTGTAAAAATAAATGTTTATTTATTTAAAAAAAACTATAAAATACATATGCTTATAAATAATATTAATTGATTGAATAAGATATTGCGTGATATATTTTCATGTTTGTATACAACAAAAAAACAAGATACTTTTTGAAAAAAGAAATTATATTTAAATAACACAGTAATTTTATTTTATAAACGAAGGAATAAACTATACATATATAAAGGGAAATACTTATGATAATAAAAAGAAAAAAAAACTATTAATCCTTTTCTTGAAAAATCTATTCGCATATGTAACTTCCGCTTGTTAGTATAAATTACTCTCAATCAGAGATAAATTACTCAGAGCTTCACCGCGTAAAGTCTTCGTAGATGTTGCGTCGATTATTTTTTTTCAATCATTTTTTTCATTCTTGATATTCTCGATGAATAATCAAAATGCTGGTCGGGAAAATCTTGCAGGTTCGAAGGTGCAAGCAAAATAGGAAGTATCTCAGTACAATATTGTCAATCATTGAAAACAGTCGTGCGAAACTGAAGAAATAATCTGTGATTTGGAAGTTTTGTATCAAATTTTAAGAAAATATTCTCGTGAATTCTTCTACACTTATAAGCATGAAAATATCGCTTGGGCATATTTTCATCTTCGTTACGAGCCTGATGCTGATTTCGGTCGTTGCGACGGAAAATTTCGCAGATTCATCGCCAAAGTCGATGACACTGCGAGCAAAACGGGCGGGGTATCGCAAGAGCGGAGGCGGTTATCACTCCATCAGAGGACCTTGCCGTGGATATTACAGATCCGACAGCAACCAAAAATGTCGCAAAATCGTATCATAAAAAACAAGTTCGTTTTTGAGATTTTGTAAAATTTAAAGAAGAGCTTTATCGTATAAAAACCGAGATATTTACGATTATCTGTTTATTTAAAAATTGCCATTTATTCTGACTTTAAACATTTCAATTACAAAGACGGTGAAACGTTCTCAAATCTTTTTAATATTTTAGTAGAAAATGTCTATTGTTAAAAGAAATTCATGTGATTTTTCAAGAATTTTAATTTTTGAGATGTGTAATCTAGATTGACGATTCTACTTTTAGTTTATATTTTTTAAAAATATATTTGAATTATGCGAGTACTATATGTCAACTTTCTAATAGTACTGCTTTTCTCAATGTTATATTGAACATTATGATGAAATATTTGAAAGAAAATTGGTACAATAAAGCAATGAAAAAAATCTACAAAGTACGGCTGTGAAATTAATTTGAAAAATATGTATTGTAAATTGTCCGAACAGTTAAATCCATCGAACATATTGATTTGTTACAGTGACTGTCCAGTGAAACGATGATAAAGGGGTTTCATATAAGACCTCAGCCAATGGAATGCAGAATAAATCAACGATGTCGAGTTGAAAAATTTTTTCATCTATACTGTACCAGCGCTATATATACGTGCAAATAAAAACTCGATAAGCACTTTTTGCTGTTGCACGATTAATCTTTTCCTTGTTTTTCACTTCACACTAACAAAACGTGATGCAAATTCAAACTTGAAAATCTTTGCTCTCACAATATGGTATTGTATGAAAGAATATTCGAATGGAATAGAAATAAATAAATATAGATTATGGATCGAATTTTACAATAAAATAATAAACATAATAAAACAAATAAGAATTTTTGTTTAAAACTAGTTTAGTTTTTTGTTGTAAATGCAATTATTTTCATCATGTAAAAAATATCTTATCGTCTTTCTGACGAATTCGACAATTTTAAAAAATGTTCATTTCTCTAAATTGCAACCATTCTTTTTGGTGATAAGATAAGAAGATTTAAGACTCGTTCACATAAGTGATAATTTTTTTGAAAGTAGCCCAATTGTTTATGCTCGAATAAAAAATTGAATCGAAAAATCAAATAGTTTTTTTGTCTTTGAAAAAATAAAACAATTTCGTTCCGACGATAAAAAATTATAAAAAAAATTATCTGTATAATGTTTTTGACCAAATTGATATTATTCTTAATTTTTTTTCCAAATTGCAAACATTTTTACCGACCACAAGATAATAGATTGAAATCTTTTTCACAAAAAATGTAGTGATTTTCCAAAGGTATATATAGTTAAATCTATTGGGAATGACGTGTCAAAATTTGAGCTATGTATGACTCATCGGTTGGATTGTACGTGCATTGTCATCGACAAGGGGCAAAGCGAAGAATAATTATATCTCTGCATGTTTTCGGAAAAGTCCATTATGACATATGAATTCGGAAAAAATAATTTTATTACTTTATTGAAAAGATTGTTATCGAGATAAAATTTGAAACGAATAAGTAAACGTTGCTCGATGGATACAAATTGTGTTAGTGACACGCAAATAATTATGTTTACTCGTCAAATAGCAAATTTCTATTTCTACCTTCAAAAACGATTACAGCAGTCTCCATATACAACAATGGAAAATTTTGTACTTTATGCTTGGTGTGGAGTTCCAAAAAATATTCAAGACGTTTAAGTGCGTTATTTAAGTGTTCTATTCGAAAATAAAGTTCGATAATCAACAAGTAGAAAATAGTGGGCAACACAAAAGTGTATTTTATTACCGTGGAACACGTGATTGTCGCAAAAGCGAAAAAATCGACCGGAGAATTTTTCGTTGGCAAATTAAAATAGGGAAAGAAGAACGGGATACAAAAAAAGAGTAGAGTGGAAATCAGGCAATAAAAGCTGAATATTGGAAATGACAGAGGGCACTTCTATTTCTTTTTCCCCGATTCTGTGCATGTGTGTGTTTTTTTTTTCATTTTTGATTACCCGAACTGTATCTCGGTAACAGTCGCACGTACACAAATAACTTTTTTAAACTTTTTTTGTCCCTCTGTGTGCAACGTTCTTGTTTTCCATCCTCGTCGTTCGGCGTGCTTTGTTTAAGGGCATAAAGAGACGTACTTCACGAGCTGTAAAGCGCTGAATTGGCTCCGAGTCGCGCGGAGCATTGAAAAATTGAATGGCAATTGGTAATGTCGTTAAACGAGGCTACCTTTCATTCGTTCATGATTTTAGGTGTGCTCGTGTGTGCGTGCGAGAACGAGCGCAGCGAAATGTTGAAGAAGAGACGGACGTATGGCAATTCGTGTTGTTGGCTCTTTCAGGCGTGCGCCCGGGTGTCGGTTGAGTGGAAGATTGGACCGGTCGAGGATCCCCGCACTCCGGATACCCGAGCGTGTGATCCAATTACGATTCTCCGACGAGTGTGCGCGATCAGAGATACAGAGACGATGCAGAGAGAATTAGAAAGAGCGAGAGGAGAGATGGAAAGGGTGGAAATTTAAAGAGATGAAAAAAATAGAGGGAAAAGGGATTGGAAAGAGAGAGAAAGTCGGAGGATTCGAGAGACATGTTATACAATAAAAACAATAAAATCGATAAACAATGTCCGACCAATAAAAGGACGATACATTATGAGAAAAAGCAGGAATCTGATGAAGGATAGAATAGACACACACACATATGTAAACTTTTGTCAGTAGGATTTTTGTTGCATTTTGTGTAGAATTGTTGTTGAATATATAATAATAAATATGTAACATTACAAACACCAAAAACGATAAACAATATAAGAGTACATAAAGAGACCAATAAGAAAGATAAATTATAAGAAAAAGCAGTAATCTAAAGAAGGATAGAAAAACACATATGTAGTTAAACAGTAGGATTTATTGAATTTTGTGTAGTAATTTCTTGTTAAATATATACAATCTGGTGTAAAAGTTAGTGAAGTCGAAAAATAATTATATATTCATAGTAATCGATAAAGCGATCATGGTAATTCAAAATTAAAATTTTATATTATCATTTTTTTCTGCAAGAACTTCCTATTAAAATTGAGTAAAAATGTTTCTCAATAATCATATAGAGAATCATTCTTCAATTTTCTATAAAATTTTCCCTGACACTTGTTCACCATTTATAATTAAATATAACTGAAAAATCGCGAAACATCACACGAGTGCATGTTTAGAAAATATATCAGGTAAATTATACTTTTCAAAAGTTCACCAAATTTTGCATTTCTTTTGTGACGAATATCTGTTATTTTTATCAACATTTTATAAACATTTGAGTGTTGCGAGTGCACTGCCAAGTAAAAATATAAGTATATTTAGTTGTATATTTCTTCATTATAATATTAATTGTTAAAAAAAATAAACTCTTCCTGCATAATTACTGTGTATTTTAAGAGATATGTTAATCTTTGTTATCAGAGACGCTTATATATTTATTTGAATTTATTGGGACACGCGTTATTAAAATTCCTTTTGTATATTTTTTATTCACAGTTGTGAGGAAACTTGATACACACGTACATTGAAATTTCGATAAATGCATGAATGGGGATATCTCATTTCGCGAAACGCACACTTTTTCATCTTTCCGCGTTGTGCACCTCTGGCTACGATATATATTGGCCCTTTGAGTACCGGATCCTTTTATCTACTCCGTATCTATACACCTATTCCTGTTTCTCACTCGACCTTTTTTGATGTCTCGACCTCTCTTTTCCATAGAATTCGCATGTGCTCGAGATTCCTTCCGTACTGATCTCGCCTTATTCTTATCTCTCTGCCTTCTTCTTTTTCATCGAAACTCGATACGCAGGTCAAAGCTCGATATTACAGGTGTCAGCATAAAAATTCAATAAACATTCCTCCAGACAATATACTTTTTTAGATCCTTCTTTAAGCGAGATACGTAATGAATTTTTCTCATTTAACAATTGTTGGAACGGAAAAAATTCTCTACGAGTCTGCAAAACTCAAATGATGCAGTTGTACTTTATTTGAAGAACACACAGTATATTATGAGACAATAAAATTGACAATAAAGAAAGTATTTGTCGTCTGTCGAAAGACATGAAATTAAATTAAAATTTAGTAAAATTAAAAAATAAAATGATTAACATTGAAGAACATATATATTTAATAAATTTCGATGCTCGGCTTGTCAAAGCTTGTTCCGTAGCGGAAAGGGGAATATTGAAACAAAGACATGAATTAGCTTTAAAAGAAAATTTTTTAAAATAGGCAATAAAATGTAGAGAAAGGCCTCGAGAAATACAAGGATTTTCCCATCATAAAGATTGGGATTTCAGTCGAAAAACCCATTGGTAATTGAGTACATTCTTCAATTGAAATCACGAAGGAAAATTCCCGCAAACGCACAATGAACTATTCAGACCCGAATTTTCCTTTACCTTTCATCCTACTACATTTTTACCAACGCCCATCATCCCTTCCTCAACTATTTTCTTCTAATAGGTTTCTTGCTAGAATATATAAAGGAGCCTTTTTCATGAGAATTCAGTTTTTATAGTTACAATTTGTACAAAGCACGAATTCCAGACAGGTATTTTCCATTTTGTACACATTTTAATTCAATATTGAAATAAAAAGTATCCACAAAATATAATTTTAATTTTGTGAGGTCCCATCCACTTCTCGCTACCTCTTTTAATATACAAAAAGAACGGCACGTTGGAGGAACGCGACCCATAAAAAGCTGAAGAAAGTTCAAAGTTATTGAACGAAAAAGATTTCGACCGATGATTTTACCTTTACGGGGTGAAGAAACTTTTTCAATCGACTGTCGCGATAGGAATACCTAAAAGTGAATAAAAACTAATCGTAGATACGCCTTTATTACTTTTGAGACTTGATTAAACGCAGATTTGACTTGCATCAGGTTCGTAAAGGCCTGATGTTTCCTTTTTCAGGATTCTCCCTCGCCTGTCTATGCGTTAACGTAATTATATTGCGAGGTTTGATATCCGATACGTTGGTGAATATAAGCCCGACATGTATATAACGCAGAGACGATAGCAAAGCCCAAGAGAATATCTTTTTTTCCTTTTCCCATCATATTATTCTTTTTTTTCATTTTATTCTGTTTTTCCTTCACTCTCTTTGTAGCTCTTTATTTCTCTCTTTCTCCTGAAATTATTTTTTCTCTCTTTCTTGGCTTTATCTCTCTCTCCATTTCTCTCATACTTTCTTTATATATTGCAGCAAAGAGCGCGCTCTTCGTTTTTCCTTCGCTTCTGCTGCGATATTAATTATAATAATTATTCAAATGCCATCGCTGCCCTGAGCGACTCGACCGGCAGGGGCTGGATATTTTTATGGGGGTGAACGAGAAAAGAATTTCAAAGGGAAAAAAGTACAGAAGGATCAGATTTATCTGATTTTTTCTTGTTTCTCTCTCTCTCTCTCTTTCCCCTTCTCACTCTCTCTATGTTTCTTTATTTTTTGTAATTATTTTCCAGTTATTACATCCACTTTTATTCAATTTCATACTTTTCATAGTTTTCTTGTATCCTTATACGATTTTCGTAACGAGAGGAAAACTTTTTTTCGACGGTACAAGGTATAATGATGGAATATACATTAAAAAAAACGTGTATAAGCTCGTTTTAATGAAAATTTTAGTAATATTTTGATATTCATTAAAAAGAAAAGTATGTACAATTTGGGAAAACTAAGTAGAATTAATGAAGTTTAGTTATAATGCGACATTTGACAAACAATAATTTCTTTTCAAAATAATATAAAATGTAAGGTTGATAATAAAATTGGTTTGTTACGTACGATTAATACAAAATAATTAACTTTGATTAATTAATTTTGAAACAGAATGAAAAAATATATAGTATAAGTTTTGTTAAATGAAGCACATATTTAATTCATTGAATAATTATTAGAAATATATTACTGAATTAAGGACGTTGAGTCCGTAGAGCAAAAAATCAAAAGTTTGACAACAGTTCGACAGCCTTGTCGACCATTATTCTCCCAAACGAAATCGTTTGAGAGTAAAAAATTATTAAGAAAAGTTGCTGCAAATCAACTTAGGAAAAACATATTCGAAATTCAAGGTAATCCAATGACAGGTTTACTCTCTATGTGATTACACAAAAAAAGATTAATATTTTTTTAAATTAGACGAGCAGCAACGCGGCCGCTTTTTCCTTGTTGACATGTTTAAATTGATATTTTGCGATTCAGTTTTGAATCGATATTTTACTGTTCTTCTAGGCGCATATACTTCATATAACTTTATATAATGCGCTCCATTCTGATTAGTCAAATAGAGGTCTCATGTCTTTTTTAATATAGAACATAGAGGATATGTGATCGGAAATTTCTTGCAAATTCATGGATATTGTAATATTAAACAAACTTATCAAAAAATCAGTTTTTTGGCTTATTCAATATGAATTATTGGATGGCGCTCTGAATGATTGGCATTTTTGTTGTCTAAGAAAAATTTCCGATCGAATCAGATCTTAAGATTGAAAATTTTTTTTTTTATTTTGCAAATTTTTTTTGAGCACACTGGATCTCATAGACCCATGAATATTTCAATTAGCGATGTCTTACCTTTTTCTTGACGAAATCAGTTTTATTGAGGATGATTCATAGACACGAAACGATCTGCCTAATTTTCTGCTTAATATGTTCCGTGGGCCTTTTATTGCACTTTATTCACCAGCACGATACAAACTCAATATTTTTTTAATTATTTTAAATCAAATTAAAAAATGGATCATCGAATCTATATAGGTGATTGAAAATATATAGGATTAATAATTTATGACGAAAAATCCAATTATTCGATGCAAAAACCGCTTTTGAAAAACTGTTTGTTCGAATTTAATAGCCTTGAAAAAGACTACACATAATATTTAATATAATGGAAATTATACTGTATAGAATAAAATAGCGGGATCGAGATTATTTGCATCAATTGAACACCACTTTCATCCACACCGACATTTTATAAAAGTATTTCGAAACGATATTATAAAGTAAAACCCTTAAACACTATTCACTTTTCGTACGAATGAAAATAACTGGAACTGACACTCAATTGAACTTGTCAAATTGCAAAGAATTGTTTTTCGGTAACGAACTACCTGGCGAGCCCGACACGTCTTACCCCGACACTTCATGCCGGCCTACTGATTCCAAATTCAGTCGAAAATCCAATTAATGAAGACCTTGTTCGGTTTTTCACTAATCACATCGACTAATCACCATGGAAACAATGACTGAGGGATTAACGAAAATTTGAAAATTTTTTTCCTCGTTACACTCGACGAATTTTCTCTCTCTTTTTTTTAATGTTTACGATCCCCGAATTATTCAGGGATATTTTTTCAGTTATATTTGATATAAATAATAGAAAATTGTGTCGCAAGTTTTTTTCACATGACCTGAGAAAATTTAGCGTGTTCGAGGATCTCCAGCTTGATTTTCCAAAAATCGAAAATAGGAAGATCATAAAATTTTTAGTGGAGATATCTTTTCGTGTCCTCGACGAAATCGACTTTATATATAATGGGTAATTCCGGAAAATTTTTGCAAGACGAAATGAATGATTCAAACATCAAGGTCATTATTTTGAAAAGCAGCACATGTTGAATTTTTTTTAATGAATAGAGATTAGCCAAAAGTTAATGCTCTCCGCATAATGCGCTCTATTCCGAATAATCGATTAGAGGTCTTTTTAAATATAGGATTAAGGTTCTTTTACGCCATACAAAGATCTGTATAAAATTTCACTTAAATTAGGAAGCTCGTTATTGAGATATTTATTATACAAAATGAAAACTTTTGGCATGTGCTCTTATATGGGGGAATGAACAAAAAATAGCCATTTTAAACAATTAATTTCTTAATGAGGAGCTTACTATAATCGTGACGATTTTACACATCCTTTTATAGATGTTACTTAATATTATGTAAAATTTTCCATCATTCTCGTTTTTGAAAACGTCATCCTTAATTCAGTATATTAGCTGTTATAATTTTATTAATTAACTGTTATAAATGCTGTTGCAAATGATAAAGAATAACATTTTAATGATTTGAAAAGAGACGAAGAGGGGAAAAGAGGGTTAGAAGTTTCACGTTACGGTGCATGACACAGTGCAGGAATTAAAGGAGAAAACGCGTCGCAGTCGTATAACAGAGTTACAAAAGGCGTTGTAAAACGTGACACCGCGCAGCTGCGGTTCGTCTCGTTCCTTCGTACACGTTTTTCGCCACGTCCGTGATTCCCGTCACTCGCACACGTCCGGAGGATTTCTCGTTTCTGACGTTTCAAAATTTACTGTTCGAGATTGAGCGAACGAGGATAGGAAACGGAGACGAGGCTGGAGGAAAACGTAATACGTAAAACGTAATCCTGCGTGAATCCTGTTTCTTTCAACTGCGCGTCCATTTATCACTCTTCCCCGGGAATAGGCCTCGTTTGCGCTCTCGATGAAAACTCCCCTCGTCCAACCACCACAATCTCATTAAAAACGTCATCCACTCAATTTAAAAAATTTTTTTTTCGAATAAATGTATAAAAATAAATTTTTAATTATCGTGCTTTTCATTTTCGTTAAAATTATTATTTTTTTTATGTACGTTTTATTTTGTTCGAAATAAATTGTGGGTTAAAAAATTCCAATAGCTTGTTTATCCTCCGTATACGATAATTCGGTCTGATATTCGTTATCGTGGAATAGAAAAGACTGACGGGGTACAAAAGCAGCGGGTATATGCGAGATAAAGGAAGGGACCGAGAAAATTGGATACACGAGCCAGAAAATATGAAAAAGTGAAGCGAGAGAGGGATGACGTGAGGGCAGGGGGGGAGTCTTGTTATGGCTGAATAACAAAGCATATGTAAAGAGAATAAGTGAAAAAAGTAAGTAACTACCAGCCAGGAGAGAAAGTATAGGGAAGTTAAATAATAAGGAAAATGGCAAATAAATGAGGATAAGAAGAACAGATTCGTTTAATACGAGCATGTATATTCATTGTAATATTTGGTTCCTGCTCCTGTTTCTATCCTCTCTATTTTTCCCTCGGCTTCTTCTCCTTTTCATGCATTTTTCTATCTTGCGAAGAAAATATCGCTTGCGCCCGAGCTTGCAGAGATCGCGCCTTTATTCTTTCCTTATACCCAACCTTTCCCGTCTCTTATTTCAGTTCTTTATTGCGGACGATCGGAATTGAATAATGCAATGGAGAAGAAGCCTCTCTCTCGCTCCCGCTAGTCCAATTCGCTTCAACCGTGTACTTTTTTTACGCGCACATAAACGAGAATGCTTTCATTTATTTATGCACCCATACATGTGTGCACGTATCGGGAAGTACTGCAATAATAAAAAAATTGGATACAGGACGAAATTGTAAGTCTTTGTACGTTTCTCGATTCGGCTTCTCGCTGATGAGTTATTCAACGTCGAGAATCGGGCCAATAATAGAGCATCATTTCGACCTCGCTTCTCTCCGTAGCTCAACTTTGACGTTTGATAACTCATGAATGGTTAGCTGTGATGAAAAAAAATCTCATGACTTTTGGAAATCGTTTTTATATTTTCAAAAATAAAATATTTTCTGGAAGTTTGTTATTTTTATTAAAATAAAATCTTCTTCGAATCGTTTATTTATTTATTTTTGAATATGTACTAGAAAAAAATTTCAAGCTGAGAATATTCTTTCGAAAAAAAATGAATACGCGAATATTTCTGCACGCGTGCACGTATAGTATTCGGGCGGGAAGATGAAGGAATAAAAAATTCGGACTGGAAAATCGAGAAAGAGAGAGAGGAATAGTAAAAGAGTCGCACGAGCAATTCGAGGATGGAATCGAATGAAGAAACGAGGAAAAAAGACCGAAAAAGGATAGTAGAGACATCGACTACACGCATGTGGATGCACGACAAAGAGAAAAAAGTATAGAGTGAGAGGGGGGCGAGAGAGAGAGAATCGACCGAGTGATTTCGATTTACGTGCGGATTCACGGATGATCGTGCAACTCCTGGGCGCACTATCGACAGAATTCGAAATTCGTAGAATCCGTACATATGACGATTGCCCGTCGATTTATATATAAATTGTACCTAGACACGAATACGTACATAAAAATCTACAGGATTGTCAATTCAGAAATAGTGCGTGTAATCTGCTGTCCAGGGAGAGCAATTGACTGGGATGGAACAAGAAATAAAAAGAGGTTTCAAATAAGCAATTTGAGCAAAAAAAAAAGAGAGAAACTATCGACGTAAGTCCAATGTAGGTAACGAGTACGTTTCCAATGTGACAGTTCCGGTGACACTCGTTAACGAGTCGTGAAGGGGCGACTAATATGTCCGTGACAACGGGAATTTCCGAGCGCTGGAGAAGAAATAAAACAAAAAAAAAAGAGCGAAAGGGGAAAAAAATCGACTCGAATGAAAAAAAAAAACACGAAGGAAAATCGAGAGAAGAAAAGAGTGACGCGATGTGTACCGTGGAAAGTTCCATTAGAAATTCCTGTCACGTTCCTTCCAGTCTCGTCTCCGGCGGAGAATCCCCGTGCTGAGGAACGACACGTGGTCCGGCGTGTAATGTCGGCTCTATCGAGTTAGCTTTTAGCCTGGATACTGCACACACGTGTAGATTTACCCTCGCGGAAGCCCGGGGGAGCATTATTACGAAACTCCGAGACTCCGTTATTTGACAATCGAGAAGTATACAATTTCCTTCCATCTACTGGGTTATGTATCATTAATGATACATCCTTGGCTCGTGAGCTCGCACGAGCGCTGATGCGTCGTTACGAAACCTTTTATTGTAAATTGGAGATAATTCATCGATTCGCCGTTAGGTGGCTACCGGTCGAATGATTCTCGTCTGAAAGTCTACGGGACCTTAACATTACAAGTATACTCCTGCATTACTGGATTTTTAAAAAGACAACTTCGATAACGAGCTGATATACAATATCGTGAATAATAATTGACTGACAACAATAGCAGTACAGAGTCGATTCACAAACATAAATTTTGTTTCCATGGGAATCTTTCCAATTAATATGGATTTGCGAGGAATCTCCTTTGGCTTTTAGCGAGCAATATGAAACGCTCGGAAGTTTTTCATGGGCGGAAGGACCAGTCAAAATGTCGGACATTCGGATGATATTGCCATGAGAAATAATTGGATAGAGAGAAGAAAACGTGGATGAAAGATACAATAAACGTATCATGGAGAAAATATGGTTTATTGGGAAAAAAGTTTTGGCGGCGCGTTCGATCATCCCGGGGCGGAAGCAACCGCCGCATCTTAACAATGTTGTGACGAGGTACGTCGGGATCATGTTGGACGGGAATGAAGCGATGGAAAAAATGGAAGAAGAATCCTGATGTTTGGTGTCGTCGAAGCCACGAAAGTTCGGAGAAAAGGAACTCCCGAGTCGAGATGAGATGGAAAAGAGCAGAGAGGATGAGCCTCGAGCCTCCAGAATAAGCCCTCTCTCTTTTCCTTGCTCTCCCCCCCCCTCCGCTAACCTCTTTCTTCTTCTTCGCTCCACGAAGAGAATATTACACCACGTGTGTCCGTAATAAGATTGCGTGCGTGACGACAATGCACAAATTTCGAGACGTTACCCGCCGAGTCTTGTCGGATTTCCTTTTTTTTTTTTCATTTTTTTTCCTTCTCGCTGGAGAAACAGCCACAAAAGCTCAAAGCCGTAGAAATACACTTTTCTCAAATTTCCTCGATTTTCTGGGCTGGAAGGGCGAGCGGGAGAAAACGTGAGTGGATGCGCACTTCGAGAGACGAGAAGTGAAACGATGATGAAGTTCAACTACAAATTACATTTTCTCTCTCCTCCCTCAAATCTGTTTAATTCGTGTAGAGGGTAAAGTCTCAAAAGTTTGATAAGATTTCGAAATAGTTGAGGAAAGATGAGAAATATAATGGCGAAAGCGAGAAAATTAAACATATTAAAAACATGCACGAAAAAGAAACAAATTAAAAAACTCAGTGTAATCTTCAACAAATTTTATAACATGATTCGTGACATCGTCTTATTTCCGTGCTGGGTATAATAAATTATCTTATTTTTCATGAAAGGCTGAATAATTGTTTAAACTTATTTACTTTATATATTTAGAGTTCATTTCCCTTTTACCGTCAGTACATTGCTTGAGCATCTCGTCGGAATCATTATTTTTTCGGAATCATTTTCTTCCCATATGTGAAATAATGCAATAACAATAATAGAATTAAACCGTGACGAAAAGTAAGGTCGGGAGTGAAATATAGAAAAAATAAATATATACGTCGAAATGCGCCTTTGATAAAGCGAGCCACGAGGGCTGTGCGTCTATTTATTTTTTTCTAAATACACGAGAAGATCGTATCCGTGTATTTATGGTGAAGAAGAGACGGAAGGGTCCGCGGCTTGCTCTTTGATATTTCCTATCCGGAAGGGAGACAAGTTTTTCTACCGGAAGCACTCTTCTCCTCGCACCTTCTTTGAATCGCTTCTACTCATTCCTCCTCTCGTTCCTTTTTCTCGCCGTTTCGAGAGATCTTTCGCGCATCACGCTTTCACGAGTCTTGATCACAAGCTCAGACACACAGTTGCCGCCATCTCACGGTAGAAAAATCATCGACCCTCTTCAATCCTCAGCCTTGTCGAATTTTTCAAGCTACGCACTCCACTCTCTGTCTTTTTCTCTTCACTATTATTATTGTCGAGTTTTCTAATCTATTATTTAATTTATACTTTTGTAATTATTTTTCTATTTTTTAAATATATTATTAATATATTTTCTCGTTTCTTATATATAATATTTTTTTCGGAAACGATTTTGTGAAGAAACATGTTGACCTATAAAGTTCAAATCAAAAACTAAAGTTTGTCCTATTTTTTTTCTTCGAGCGTACTCTGAATTTTATTTCATAGAATGGTTTCATCTGTCTATCTTGTCGAAGTAAAATTACGAGGAGCAAGACAACCGGAAAGGAATGAGGGTTCGAGAAGCGGGTTGAAGACGTCCCTGTCCTTCTGTCTTCAATCTTCCAGATGCAAGACTTCCGGATTTTACGATCTCGGCGACTTTTTCAATTTTTGCATAAATCTGTCATGAGAGACGGGGATGAAAAATGTAGAGGGGCATTTCTACAATCTTTTCACGATTCTTAATCGACAAGACTCTACGTTGCATTCTTCAGAATCCTTTTTTTCCATTTGTCTTTTTTCGCATTCATATCGTCGCGGGGGGAATTGGATTTTTTAACGTGCGAAAAATGTGAGAAAAAATGATTTTCTTGTTCGTGTCTCATTTGATACTTCTAAAGTATCTGGAATAAATTCATGGCTGCATTATTTTTCTCTCTCGGCCGTTACGCCGTGTTCATCCTTTACGAAAAATTTACGAGAAAATTGTGTAAAAGTTGCCAAGACTCTTTTCTTTTTCACGATACACGCTCCCATTTTGTATTCATACTCCGTCACGGTTTTATGCTAATAATATAATGGCGACGATGATAATCGTGTTTTCCACTGATGCTCGTTCGTGCACGTATTTCAGCGAGCATAAGAAATACGTATCGCATTATCTCGGTTTTGCAAGCTGCGACACGATTCCTTTATGATTTCCGACTCGCCGCTTTTATTTTGCTTTTCCTAATGTCTTGCGCTCGAATTGTGATTCCTTCGTTCCAGAAAAAAGCACGATACAAATATTATTTTCAACGATTCATTCTAAAAATAATATTTTATCATTATTTGAAAGTTAAATGAAGTAAATAGAATGATTTATTCAATAAATGTTATGTTACGTTAACAAACAATAATCGTTCAATTTCAATAAAATATATTGAAATTAATTTAGAATGTTTGGATATTTTTTGGAGTACATCTTAAAAGATAAGATGATAACATATTGTTTGAATAATTTTAAATAAGAATTTTTTGTGAAACGTTTTCATATAATTTCGACTCATCATCAACTTCTTAAATTCTATCGAGAATGTGACAATGTGTCGAATAAATTTGACACGAATCTAAGTTTTTGGTTATAAATTCATGATAATTGAATATGAGATAAATTTAAAGTTAAACACTTTCCTATACGTACATTTCGAAACAATATATATTAATCATTATAACATTTTTGATAAATTTATATTTGAAATCACTCCAATTCACTCTTAAAAATATTTGTTACAAGAATGTTTTAATTAAAAAATTTATTGTAATAATATAAATGATTTTTTGTCAATATATATTTTTGGAATACCTGATACGTGAGTACAATACAATATACAATGTACGATATAATGTCCTGTACAATGTACAAAAACAACTGGATTGAAAGTCAATGTATTTAGCTTATCACAAGTTGAATCTGTATATATAAACTAATAAATTTAATTCAGTATGTGTCGAGAGATTATTATAACGATTGTTCTATATGAATTATACACCTTTTTTTCTTTTCACAACGCTCTTTTTTGCCAATTTCTCCTCTTTTGTCTCTGGTCGATTGTCTGTGTGCGCGAGAACTTTTCCAGGCCAATTTCACGATAGAAACGTGTGTGCTCACGAAAAAGATCCGCATGAGGAAAAAAAGTGGCCTCCTCAGATTCGGACTTTCATCGTTGTCGTCAAACCCATCACTTCGAGTCGACGAATAAAAGTTCTTATCTCGTTTCTCCCGAGAGATTTCCAAGGGTCGCTGCTCTGCTGTCTTCTTCAGGATCCGAATGACCGGAGAAGGAGAAGTCGAAGAAAATTCTCTCTTTCACTGACAGCGCGCTAACTTCGTCATCTAGAGACGAATGTTCTCGGCACATTCTCGTCTCGAGATTCGTTTTATTCTTCATGATTACGAAAAGAGAGTCCACTTGAAAAGCAAAGAAATATGGGACCGATGGGGAAAAAAGGAAGAATTATGAAAGAGACGTTTCATCGTTCTCTCGCCTTTATCCTTTTCGCGATCTCGAAACTCGATTCGCTATACTTTTTACTCTTGTCGATAAAATCACTCAGGCCGATGATAAGGGCAGCTTTTAGAGTGTCGCCGGAAATAGAAACTCTCGGAAAAGGGCTACAAATTTTTAATATCTTCAATAATTCTCTTGTCATTTTAACCTGTACTTATTGTGACACTAATTCGCATGCGAAATTTCGATTTTCATAATTTTCGGTGTAATTTTGCCAATACACGACATAGTTTGATACCGTTCGTGAATTTTGTAACTCGCGCAGGACAATCCGTCGTCCTTGATACTTTTTCGATTGTGCAGAATATAATTAGTAGTCGGAAATAAAAATATAAAAATAAATTCCGAAAGAATAAGATAACACGTATTCGATGAAAATAAAAGAAAATAAAAATGCAAAATGTATGAAACTGTGATGGATGATTCCCGCGTAGATAGAGTCCAGAGCAATTCGATACTTGAATAAATCAATATTAAATGAAACATTATATGCTTCAATTGCGTGCACTGAAATAACTGGGTCACCGGAATATTGGAGTAATATCGACATCGATGCACTTTTACGCGATAGCCGCCGAATTAAACTTTTAACGTCTCTATATTGTATATGCAATCCTCATAGGGATATCGAATAATTTTGGTCGAATATAGAAACGAGTATCGGGCTCATCGGCAAAATAGTGTAAGAACAAAAATATACCAAATCTCGAGTATTAGTCCATATTTGTATACGAAATTTCACGCACTGTTTGATGCTTCGAATGCTGTTGCAGAAGTCGATTACACATATTGTCTACAAGCTCCGATAATATCGGGAACAAACTTCATTTTCGCTTTATATATGCATTATTCCGAAATTATATACGTACAAACAATGTATATGCAGAGAAATGTTTATACGAAAAATAGGTACATAACAAGTTTTCTCTGAAACTTGATGAGTTTACAGATTATGAAAAAAGTAAAAATATGACTTAAAAATTTTGGCACAACTGTGTACAACAACCAACGCAATGCTCAATTGGATAGTTTTAGCATATTGAAATTTGGTTTTTTTAAAAATATTTCATTTTATTTTTTAAATTTTATTTCATTTAATTTATTTAATTTTTTTTAAATATTTTATTTTATTATGAAATCAATCATGTATATAATATTTATATAGAATAAAAAATGCATATATTTTTTATTCGGATCTAAAATATATAGTATTCTAAAATAATGAGCTGTCATTTTATAGAAAAATCTACGATCGTGATTTCTCTCAGTGTCGTAGAAATAAAAAGTGGTATAACTATATGATCTGTGAACTTGCAAATAACCCAACATGTCCAAAAATAACTTTTTGAATATATATTATATGGATAAAATATATACGGATAGTTAAATTTTGTAAATATCTAAGTCATTATACTTCCGGTTCAAAAATTCGGAGGTTCAATAAAAGCGTGAGTGGAAAGACAAGGCGATTGAATTTCATTTTTATTCATCCCTTCGAGAAAGAGAGTACAGCCTTGCGGGCATTTCGCGAAGCTCGCTGTACCGTGCATCGATCACGCACGATTTCTCTCCTCTTCTTCTCCTCATCTCTGCGTCTTTCTCTCACTGAGCCTCCTTTTATCTTTCTCCGCGGATATACATATTTTTGTCCTACGATTCCAGGTTTATGTGTGTGGCGGAAGAAAATGGACTGCGCTGTATTCATCGAACTCTCTGCGTGTATGGGAGAGTTTTATACACGATTTTCTGATGCGCTTCGAATTGGAGGGATCGCTCCCGTTCAATGTTGAATTTTGTTATTCGAACTGCGCTTCCATATATACTCTATCTGCTTATTTTTTTTTTTCATTTTCTTCCTCTCTCTTTGTCTTTTTGTCCCCATTTTTTTTGTCCCTTCCATTTGTATCCCGCGCTTTTTCGAATGGAAATAATTGGCTATAGTTTGTGCCCGTCGCGCGCTGGCAAGTTTATTGTTACCTCACCCGCGTTAAAATTTCCATTTTTGATTCGTTTCCCTTTCTCTCTTTACAAAATAGAATTTCTGCAATTTGGAACGCGTTCCCGACTTTTTCATTAACGAAAAAAGGTGAAGAGTACAAAATTTTTACAAACGTATTTTTCCAAGTTCGAGAACAATGGAAAATAATGCACTTCAATCTTCATTATTTTCGAATAGAATATGAGTGATTGTACTGAAGATCTATTGTTTTCGATTCGATTCTCTTACTTTGGGGACTTTTTTTATTATTTCATTATATATTATATTTCCATTATTATTATTTTCTTTTACAAAATATTATTTTTGTGGCCAAAAAATTTTCATGAAAAATTTGACCCGAATCTCAACGGAAATATTAAATTTTCAATAGGTTCTTCGTGCAGACTCATTTTTAATCATTTCCTCCTTGCTGAAATTCGTCTCTAAGGATTTTAAATTAAAATGCGAGGGTTTTTGGCTTCTTACGGATTTTCTTAAAATTTGAAAGCGAAACGTCATTTTTCTACGATTGATGTACAATGAAAATTTTCACTCCGTCCCTTTTTTTGACACGATTATTGTCGTGAGTGTCCGTAAAACCGCGTCGTGGGCGAACAGAATTTCCTATTCAAACGAAAAAAGAAGCAAAGAGAGATGGAACATTTTTTGACGCACCCCAGAAGCGGCACTGAGTAACGAGGACTAAAAGAGAAAAGGATGACCGTATACAGAAAAGATAGGAAGGTTGAGCGAGGGGCAAAAAAACACGATTTTAGCCACAGGATTTACAGGGTGTCTCGAAAATCGATGTCAGTTTTATGAAAAATTTTATCAAATAAAAACGTTTTTTGACCATATGATGTAGTGATAACGAGTTATTGAATGTTAATGATGTTCATTCCTTATAAAACAGGAAAATTTTGATGAAATTCTTTAACAACATGTTAGATAAAAATATTACCAAAAATTGATGGGAGAATAGCTAATGTGGTATGTGTGAAACAAACTAAAGAGGTCATGTGCACCTCAATAGTCGATTGACGGTCTGCTTTTAGGAAAAATGTTCAATTTTTGTCATTAAAAAATATTTAAATATTTAAAATATTTTCACTAAAATTAAAATGCGTGAAAAATTTGTATATATTAAGTAAAAGGTATAAAAAGATAAATATTTCAATATTTTATTTCGAAATGGTCCGAAAACTCATAAAAAATTAATTTTATCGATCAGAAGATACATCAACTTCTTCCTCTGAATCTTATTTCTGGGACACCTTGTATAAAAGTAGAATAAGCAAAAAGAATTTTGTGTTGCATATACGATATATTTTTCTTCTCTCTCTATATATCTTTTTCTCCCTTTCTCCACCGCTCTCTCTCTCCCTCCTTCGTTCTTTCTCTTTTTATTCTCGTATTTCTCCTTAACAAGAAGCTTTCACGCTCGTTTCATGGGGGTTGTATCCCCAGGTATACGCGTACATAGACAGCGGGGGGTCCACTTCGTCCTTTGCAAACACGCCGAGCCACTCGTCCCGAAAACGAAAGAAAAATTCTTTTTTTTTCCTCTCGCATCTCATTCGTACAATGCTGGTAAAATATGTCTGCAAATATACATGTGTTCACCGAACATCGTACACGCGTGGAAAAAAATATTGTTAAGAATAAATGCACGAGGCGAAGCGAGGGGGAAATCGTGATCGAGCCTCCACGAAAGATCATTTATTTTTCTTCGTGAATAAAGAACGCCGGTTCATGCTGTTATTCACGATACGAGCCCACCTGTCTTTGCAAATATAAGTAATCTTGAATACACAATCAACGTTTGCTTTCGTGCGAGACATGTAAAAAATAGAGAAACTCTGTAAGTATTATTATTTTTTTTTCAGGATGAAAAATAAATAACGAACGAGCAAGATTTAGTATTGCTTGAAAATATTGAAAAAAATGTTGTATGGATTTTTTTTTCAAAGAACAGAGTAAAAAAAAGGAGAAAGGGAAAAAATAGGTAAAAATGTATACGAAGAGGAGAGCGAATGGACCGAAAAAAGGGAAACAAAGAGAGGAAAAAGGTCCTTCACGACGGATGAGAAAGAATCGCCTTTCAAAATGGTTCATTAACCCGAGACAGAGAAGCGTTTCTTATTTTCCTCGCAGGTCGAAAGGAGCGATTTTTTTTTCTGGAAAGAAGAGAGTATGTTTTTATTCGCCTCCTTTATTTTTCCTCGTCGCGCGAATGGAAATACGAAGAGGGACCTCGAAGATTTCCATCTGAAACGGATATTTTTGGGATTCGAAAATTTCGCTCGTACCTTATTCCCTCTCGCTTTTATTCTTTCATACGCGTCTCCCAGCGTCGTGATTTTGAGTAAACGCGACACGCGGCACACGAGCAAAATAAAATCTCTGCGGACGAGCGGGCACTTTAACGAAAGTGCGAGATGGAAACCGAACTCTGCCCAGCTGCGCTTTGTCCGAACCGTCTTCGCAACGAGACCAGTAACAACGAAAAAAAAAATATTTTTTCCCTGTTGGAGACACCACAATCCGGTAGCTTTCGTCACACTATTTATTTTTAAATCTCGGATGTCAAAAAACGATCGTGTCAAATCTCTTTTTTTCATTCATTTCATTTTACATTGATTTTCAACGATAATAACAAGTTATATAATTTTCTTATATATAAAAATTTAGCTTCCGTATGTTTGTATCTACAAAACTCGAAAACTAACCAATGGATTGATTTGAAATTTTTCTAGACATTGCATTTTAACCGAACAATGTTTATAAATATGCTTTTTATTCCGAGATTGCAACGGCAACGGAACATTTGAAAATATGACAAATAACAATAATGTATGTAATCACGTGGTGATTATTCCTAATTTGATCAGAAGTTTTCTATCTTTATAAAACGAAGTTCTGCCAAAGGAAAAAATTTTTTAAAATTCTTTTCGAAAGTTACGCGAAATTAAAAATTTCTCCATTTTCAGATTTTCTCAAGTTTCTTTTTTAAATATCTCGAAAACTATTGTAGCTGCAGACATGAGTCTACATTCGTTTTAAAACGGATATTACGTTGTATCAAATAAAAAATATTCAGAAAAAAATTTAGAAAGATGATGAATTTGCAGGATTTTAATTTTAAAAGTGTTAAAAAAACAATGAGCCCCTGAATGCTTTGTGCTCATTTTCTTTGACAGAAAACCTTTAACTTAATTAAAAATATGCTGACAAAATGTGGAAAATTAATAATGACATTCAATTATTAATTAACGGTAAATTTCACGTTTACCGCGAGGACAAGAAGGGCCAGAGCCACCATATAGTTAAAAATTAAAAAAAAATATGCATAAAAGAAAATGATTCACTGTTTAAAAAAAATATTTGAGAGGTATTATGGTTGTTACGATGTTGCGAGAGGGAAAAAAAACGTGATGGAGTCAAGTGGGGAAAAAGTGTGAGGGAGAAATTGTTGATAGAAAATGGCACGGAGAAAGTAAATTGCGAAAGTGGGAGAGCGAAAGACATTTTAGAGTGGCAGAAGGG
Organism: Cremastinae sp. A BG-2022a; assembly: GCA_030522545.1. NCBI lineage: Eukaryota > Metazoa > Arthropoda > Insecta > Hymenoptera > Ichneumonidae > Cremastinae sp. A BG-2022a. Next base: position 115,271 of record JAPYYW010000107.1, on the reverse strand, counting down.
AGAGAAGGTGAGTGAGAGGATGGAGAATGGAGGAGGGTACATTGGCCGACGACTCTTCTCTGCCGGAAGCACTATTTCAACGTAATTGTGGCTGGCACGTCGTACCACATCTCTCTTTCTCTCTCTCGTCTCTCTTTCTCTATCTCTGGGTGCAGATTCACCTACGCTGATGCCCTTTTCCTCTCGTTGCTCTTCTCTCGTCTCGACTCTCTCTTTCATGCTCACACACACACACATACACACTCTGTGTGCACTCGCAATTGCTTGCACGCAGCAAAAAAGTGCTACGAAAGAATAAGAGGTAAAAACCACTATTAAACTACCCCTTTCATAGCCGTCATTCATCTAATATTCTCATTCAATTGCTTGTCAAACGTCGACACTATATGTATTTTTAATGATATTCTAACGAAATTTAATGAAATAATAAATTATCGGATTAACTTGGAATAATTTATTATTGTTTCTTGTTAAAAATCATATTTTTTATGTTGATAGCTGATTAATTGGTATTCGTGTGCTTCGAAGAATTGAAGAGGAAACAATGATAAGACGTGTCAGGAAAGAGCGTAGAAAAAATGTGAGTGAAAGGTAAATGATTGTTGGCGATAAGAGGGAATGGAAAAATTAATTTGTACGTATGTAGGGCGACAGTAACTCAGCGGACGAAGCGTACTGGTCTGGTGACACGCACGGCTAGTTGTGCTCTTATTACGACTATATATAAAACTAATAGATACATGTATATAGGGAAAGAGGAGAGAATATTCCTTCGGGGTTATAAACAGCTCGGACGTTGAACGCTCGTGTCGACCGGCTATACCTAGCTCTCTTCAAGCCTTTTCCTTCTAGTTCGCGTTCCTGGCCGCAGGAAGCGACGATTATCCCAAAATGCACTTCCGGACGAGTGATCTCGGGGCTGAAAATAAACTCGCGCGGAAATTTACTCGGATCATCCTCGAGATCATTCGATCATGTGGAAAATTCGAAATTTCAGAATCACTACACGCACATAATTTCATATGAAAAATGATTTCTATTGTTCTTTTGCGTGATGTGATAATAATTCGAAAATTTTAAAGTTTTTTCATATGAAATAAAAAACACTGAGAAAAAAGTACTACATGAACCAACATCTATATTATTTACTGATTATTACAAAACTAAACAAATTGGTCTCAATATATTTATATGTATTTTGTTTTACAGATCTATCAGATTTCCCAGTGAAATTAATTTATGATCTTTTTAATTGATCTGATCATACTTATTATTGATGTAAATTTCTATATACATTTTTTGTATCTAAATTCTTTATACAATCATCAAACTGTTAGCTTTTAGAGCAAAAAAACATAGTAATACTTTGTTTAAATTCTTTATGTGTTCAAAAAATAGAGAAGAAACGATAAATACAATATTTACCATTTCAAAATTATTTTTTCTAAAATGCTATCAATATGCCGTAACATTTTATTTATTAATCTTACGAAAATAATTTTGAAGATAATACTCAATGAATACTTCGAATAACAACATATCACGTGAATTGTTGTTAAAAAATGAATAATAGAAAAACAATGAAAAAAACTGTGACCGAAATATTTATTCTCATTTTTCCTCATATTCGATATATATCAGATTATTCACATCTAGTGAGTTTATCTGCGAGCGTGGATATATTTGGAATTTTTTATTTCCTCGTTTTATTTTTACTCTCTTTTTTTTTCTTTTAACGCAGGGCGCGTGGAATCTTCCGCTGTATATTATCGAATTCCAGGGTCCGGGGGAGGAGGCGCGAGGATCGATAATTCGTTGCGAGTACGAAGAACTCGCTCGAGAGTTTTCCTGAGCCAGGGTGGAAAAGGGAGAGGGGCAATGGCATCGACAAATTGGCTAACCGGAGTGCGTGGTTACCTCGTGCTTTTTTCCCTCTTTTCCGCTTTCGTGTATATTTCTTTTTTTTTTCATTTTTTTCCCATCTTCCTTTTTCTTTTTTTTTTATCTCTCACCTGAATATTTCACGTTTTTACATGTGTGCGCAATTGGCGGGCAAAGACAGTCCCCCGTGTCCGATCCGTCACTCGACATTCGTACACAAAAATCGCGGGGGGTGCGCTCGAAACAAAAATGAAATAAAAACGAAACGAATGTACATCGAGCGAGCACGTGGCTCGGCGGGCAGTTGATCCTGTCATTGCCAGCCATAGAATTTTTCAACACGTCATAAAAAGAATGAAATTGCACCGCCTACAGTGTAAATTATTAGCCTGACAACTTTTACGATTGACGGTGACGCATGATATTTTCATTTTAATGATACACGCGTCAAACGTGTTTGTTAAATTTAATATATTAATATGAGAATGTATAAAGTTTTCGAGTTTTCAATTATACATTTTAATATTTTTTAAATAAAATATTCTCGTGAATGTGTTATAATTTAATGTGTAAAAAATGAAGAGAAAATTCGAATATAAAATATAAAAGGAAAACGTCCCAATAGTTGGACATATCTTAATAGTTGGACAATTTTCTCTGTATTATTTTTAATATTTGAATTATTTTTATCTGAATAAAATCGTATGGATTTATTTTTTATTAAGAGGTTTTTTTTTATAACGTTGATTTATTGAAACACACTCGCTCAACCCTTGAAACAAGGTCCATATTCTATATCCAATTATTGGGACATTCTATACATATTTAAACCTTCAAGTACTTATTTACTAGAAATATTATTTATAATTAACACATAGAGTGAGTTTTTGATTGTTAAAATACCAGATAATAATTTAGATGTCAATTTAAGGCAACTTTTTTTGCTTGAATAATATCTTTTAAATAAAAATAGAGTGAGAAAGCCCTAAACTGACCAAAACTATTGGGACGTTTACCTTACTGTAGAACCTGGTTGTCATTGAGTAAAAGTAAACACGATGAGTAAATTGATGCACAAGATTACGTGACTTAATCATTTTAAAAATATGGTTTAAATCGATCCCACTAATATTCATAGAATATTAATAAAAAATAATATGCGAACGATGAATGGACAGGCGGACGATTCCAACGTTTAAATAAATTCCCGAGAAGGGGATAAAAAGGAGTGGTCTCTCCGTGACGCTAATGGACGTTACATCCGTTAATGGATCAATCATAGATAAGCTGACTCCCGGCAGCCCACTTCACCGTAATTTCGATACAGAGATCGGACGAGAACACGACTGATAAATTATAACGGACACATACGGAAAAAAGATTTCTACCTAGTCCTGCATTCTATATTATTTTCATTAAATATACATTTTCGTACAATAATATTCCATTCCGTTAATAAAATCGGACATGGAACAAGAAAATGTATAACATTTTCCTATATAATATTTAACATTCAATTTTTGATCAACGATTACGTTTTGCTTCGAGCAATTCACTGTTTCGTAAGAATAATTTCAATAAGTAAGAGGTTATGAAAACATTGTTCTTAAATAAATTACATTTTATTTGCAATGTTTTCACGAGATTTGACAATGTATAGAAAAGCAAGCAAGACGCTTCATTAGAGATAAAGAAGGAATTAAAAATGGATAACAAATAATGGAAGAGAAGAGAAGAAGCGTTGAAAGAGAAATTAAACAAAGCTTCTGAGAACGAGATGAGTGAGATTTTGGATTGAAGGACCGGTCGTTAGTTAGAGTTGCATTCAATTCGAGTATGCTTTGTAGTCAATGCCTTCCGAACTATCTTTACTTAGCATTCAACGGTGGAGCGCGAGAGAGGAGAGTACTTACGTATTTAACTGACGTATCGTCATGCAAGCGAGCGCTTATTCGCGTGTCTGGGCGAATAAAATAAAGAAGCGTATACATATACGTATAGCTAATTCCTTTCGGTATTATTCGAGGCTCCCAAGTCCGAGATCGTAAACAAAGCGACGAGCCAGGAAAGCGAGCAGATGCGACTCTCTCCGCGTCAGAGATGGCCAATAAAAGTTCTTCTTTGTCTCTCTCTCTCTCTCTCTCTCTCGTTCTTCCCGTAGCCCCCGAGCTTTCCCTAACGCTTCGAAACTCGATATCGATAGCGACGATGCCAGCACAAGCCTTGTTTCTACATTCGATAAACTTTTATATGGCCATCGGACGACAATTTTTATACGACGTTAGATTTTACATAAATGTCCGAATGACGGAACGTCGAAAAATATTTTCACGTGATTCTGGAATATTTTTGCAGAACGATGAAGAGGACGACATTGGAATCGAGTACATATAACTATTACAACTATTCTCTCAAAATGAGAACACATTATTGACAACCGATGACGATTTTTTTCGATTCTTCGTAAAACATTTAAATATAATCTCAAATCTTTTCTTTCGACGAAGTAGTAAATAGATAAAATGTATAATAAAGTAAAGCAAATAGTTTTTTAAAAGTACATAATAAAATTCAATAAAAATAATCATTATTTATTATATGATCTTCGCGTCTTCGTTTAAAATTTAAAAATTCTGCAAATTCATCATTTTTTAAATGTTTACTTCGGAATATTTTTTATTTGATAGTACGAAATGTTTGTTTTAAAATGAACTTTGACTCGTGTCTGTAACTGTAATGGTTTTCGAGATATTTAAAAAAGAAACTTGAGAAAATCTTAAAATGGTGAAGTTTTCAATTTTGTATGACTTTCGAAAAAAATTAAAAAAAAATTTTTTTCTTCGGCAGAACTTTGTTTTATAAAGATTGAAAACTTCTGACCAACTTTCAGCAAAATCAAAGTGGGCCGTTTCCAACCATTGGTCAAAATCAGGTGGAATCAACCATGCACATTAGCCATTTGTCAGATATTTTCAAATTTTCCGTTTCCGTTGCAATTTCGGAATAAAAAGTGTATATAAGTATTGTTCTGTTAAAATGCAATATTTAGTAAGCATTTAAAGTCGGCTAGTTTCCGAATTTTGTGGACACAAGCATACGGAAGCTAAATTTTTATATTTTAAAATTGAAGCATATTAAAACATTTTTCAAATGTCATCGCACGTCGCGATTGACAAAGAAGCGTGTACCTGCACGCTTTGAAGAAGTTGGCAATGAAGTTTATCGCATTAGTGGCCATATTCCATGCTCTCGTTTTCATAAAAATGTCTGGCTCCTTTTTTTATCCTCAACTCCTCTCTTAAATTCCCCCTTTTTCTTCTCTTTAGCGTAGGAGGTGAAATTTTCCGAGCCTTCAGCGGTTTTATAGGGTTGATGCCATTGCCTGGATGCTAGACATAACGACCAAAAAAAAAACGGCAGGGGTTCACCGAGTCGCAACGTTTCAAAAAGAAACTTCTCTATTTGCCGGAAAATAAATATTCCGTGCGTGGGGACTCTAATGCGGACGAGCGTCACTTACGACAATTTCTCTCATCTCCCTTCCTACTCTCTCGCTTTCTCTCTCCTTTTTTCATTCTCCCTATCCTGGCGGTGTCAATGGTTTTCTTTCATTCTTAACGAGGCCTCTGAGAGAACTGCCAGTTTTTCTCTTTTTCGTTCCTCTTCTCCTTTCCATCTGGTTTCCTCTCCGCGCGCACAAACGCATCGCCACTGTATCGCGAAAGGGTAAAGTTGCGCGTGAGAGAGCCGGAGAGAGAGAGAGAAATATATAGAAAAAGGGGATAACCCCCAATGACCGGAGCTATTCGCATGGCAATTAATTCGAGACTCGCACACTCTTCGTTCTCTGGCCTCTGCTGAACACTTTTTCTATGTACAGAGCGTTCCATAATTCTCCTTGACTGACAACACTAAATATAAAATCAAATACTTGCGTCAAATTTTCTTAGCATATACATGAAACACTGAAATAAAACAGTATCTTAGACTGTATATATATTAATTATGTAATTTTTGTATTTTATTTGAATGTTTAAAAGCAATATTTCCGTTTGTATAACAATGTTATTTATTTATATTTTTATATTTGTCTTTTATAAAATTTTGAGAGCACTGTTTTTTTAATAAAATAAAACTAAAATAGAGAGTAATACAAAATATATAGAATGATGATATTTCTTTATAAATAAAGTATATACTACACGTGTGAACGATAAATTACCGACACTACTATCCATATTATACACAAGTACAGAGTAGCTATTTTATCCTCTGTTACATTTTAATAGCAATGATAGCAATTCCGATGTTTTTTACGTTTAAATATCAAATAACAGCTTTTGGTGTAACGACGTCACGAATTTCTATCAGTATCGTTTTTAAATTCAGAACTTCAATTCAATCCAGCTAGACTAATTATATCTGTATTGGCTTATTAAGAATACATATTAATGGTTTTAATTAATGTCTACATAAATTTAAGGATAATCGGTGTTGAAGTAATCATGCAAGACTTTATATTGGAACTTGAAATAAAACCATGCATCCTCAATAAATAGTTATCTGAATTCCCGTTCCATAAATTATTCAGTATTGAATTAGATTGAATTTTTTGTCACAAATATTCTACTCTGAGATGAAAGTATAGAGTAAATCTTATAACCCTCACAAAAGTAACAAAAGTGTTCGAGAATATTACATTACGCGATATATTTTTTGACAAATATACTTGATCGTAAATATATTGTCTGAATATATTAACACGTATTGCCATCCTTGTAAAGATGGATGAAAAATAATTTAGAAAGCGTATAACAAAACATAACAATTCTCGTTGATTTTTTTTTATTACAGGCACTAGTTTTATTTTTCAATATCCGAATCAGAGGATGAGCGAAAAAACGTGAGAAATCCATGTACCGATTCGGGGAGATCGACGAGGAGGAACACAGATTCGTAGGATTAACAGAGGATGTTTTATTTCAGATGAAAAGCTTCTGCACTTACTTTGTACCTACACATGTAAATAAATGAAGGAATATAGAGATAGGTTGAAAGGCGAGGCCATAAACATTCGTACATAATAAATATCGAGGAGGTAAAGAAGAGTCGATGATCGCGAGCGATGCCAAAGGGTCCTGAAATATTCAGAGCCTTGGCGAAAGGATATATATTTTCTCTCATGCCTCCCCCACTACGTTTATGTATTCGAAATAGGGCTTTTCCGTATTCTGCTCGTCTGTCTGTGTGGATCTTCGTCGAGATACTTTGCAACTAGCTCTACAATTTTTTCCCTTCATTTCTCCCTTTCTCTCCTCTTTATTCTCCAATTTTTTTTTATCGGGATCAAGAAATTCAAGCAGCAGCGAGCTACGATCAGGAAATCGCAGATTTATATTTGTATTCGCAAGGCATATATATTTCGCATAATATCTTTATTATTGAAAAAAATGAAAAAGATGATAGAGATATGAAGTGGCTGTTGGTATTGCTTCGCAAATTGCCAGACTTGTTTGTCTCGCAGCGTTTACAAGAATTTGCAAGTAAGCTTCTTGCGCGCGCGGAACGATTTCCGTGTTTATTTTTCTTTTTTGCTTCCTGTCTCATTTATTTCTCTCTCTTTTTCTCTCTTTCTGTGCATTTCGTTCCAACTCGCTCATCTCTGTACGTGTTTTTCAGCATCGAGAACCGAGACGATGCTGGATTCCCGAGTCGGGGCGAACTAGACGGAGAGGGAAAAGAGCTCGAGGAATCGATCTCGCTCTGTGTGCAAGCCGACTCAGAGCTTTTCAACGGCGAAGGGGGCTCAGACTCGTATATAGGCCATCCTGCATGCACCTTACATTCCAGGGATAAAAAAGACGAAGATATAAGAAAATGTACCAGCGTCGATGCTCGCCGAAGAGGAACGAGGGAAAAATAAAAGGGAGAGGTATACCACCTCGAGAGCTTATAAACGAATCAGCTTTCCGCTTTTCGAACTTCTATTTTTATTAAGTCTCCCTCGCTTTTATGATTTCGTATCAACGTTACTACTTTTTTTTTCATCTGTAAAATGCCGTGAAAAGATTTAATAACTGGAAAATTTTGAAAATACATCTTTTCGAATCTATGTATGCAAATTTTTTAATATTAATATATCATCTGGTATTTTATCTCATTTCTTTTGACAAATATCAATATTTTTGACAATTATTTGAAATGATCGTATAATGTATATTTTTTATGACATTTTATTTGATTTACGTGCATTGAGACTTTTTTTGAAATCGTACATTTTTATATTTGAGTATAAAGTAAAGTAAAGTCGAAAAAAAAAACGAAATTTCTTTTAGGAGTCTTTTACGTTCATTCTTTTTTTGTTTCAAAATTTTCTCGCATTTCTTCACGCGAGAACAGGAATTTCGAGTCGTTAAAAAGAATATCCTTGAAGATTCTTCAGTTTCATGAGTTACCAGGTTTCGAGTCATATATTATATCGGGAAAGTATACACTCTACATCTCTGTATCTGGAAAGGAACGAGAATTGACGGTAGTTCTCGGTGTCACGTGTTATTTTACCTTCTTCCTCGTTCGAATATCATTATCCGGGGCTGCAATGGGATCGAGGGGGAGAGAGAAAGAGCCTGGCGGAGAAAGAGAGAGAGAGAGAAAGGTAAAAAGGTAAAAGGGAACGTATCCTGAAGAACTCATAAATTATTCGTCACGTGAAGGTATGTCACACGAATCCAGAGACCGGAGGAGGAAAAAAACAGAGGCTGCGATCGTGTGATGAAAAAAGTTCTCGAGAAATAACGTCATTCTCGATGTATTTCAATGTGCAGAGAAAAAAAAATGTACACACACGCTTTTTTTTAAAGAGAATAAAGAAAAGAAAGAAATGCTTTTCTCCTGGAAAACGGAGAAAATAATTAAAAAATTCCTTTCCATTCGTGTCAACACAGGAGACTAAGTTTCATTTGAATAAATTTTAATTTTTTTTTGTGCTCGACGAATATTTATACCAGAGACTTGAAAATATATTTGCATTTTCGCCGGATATCGTATTTCATCTCGCCCCGTCCGTCGAGTGATGGATGAGCTTCGATATATTAATTCGTTTTTATACAGGACAAATTTTTATTTGATTCGATCCGTGTGAGAAAAGTAAACATGTACGTGTATAGAAGACTATGCAATATATTGGAAAAATTCAAGAAATTTCTACTGCTCATTGCATCCATTTAAAAATACTTCTTTAACGGTTTATGTTGTAAAAATGACTAAGAAAATCCCAATACTGTTGTATTATCTTAGGTAAAATCAATAAAATAATTCAAACCGTGTTTCCAAAATATATGGCACATATATTTTAGCCGACCTCCATATTCTTAGGTCAAAAGAAATATTACCTGAGATTGGTTTAAACACCTATAAATACATATAATAACTATACTTTCTTCAATTATTTCATTACTTTATCTTTTTATCTCTATAACTATTTATTACTACATAATATTGAACATCGCAAAGAATTTATTTTTATAATTCAATATTTGCTTTATTCGTTTCTTCATCCGTATATTTTTCATTTATATCATAATTCAATCAGAAAACAATAAAAAACAAATCGGGAAGTATCGAAGGGATGATCAAGTGAATTTTTCCGAGTGAATAATTGGAGGTCTCGGATCTCGTAGAATGCAGAGTTGTAAATTTATTAGGCGGATCGATTAGAGCGAATGGGCGAAGAGAGCGTCTGGAAGCAAAACTGCCAACTGATCCGAGTACGTAACAAGTACGTACAAAATCGGAAGCACATAAGATAGTATACATGGGAATAATATGTGAGTACAAAAACACAGAGGAGTGTGTACAAATACACGTGTATACAAAATGGATGGAAAAGCCAACGGCAGAAGTGGCAGTTGTACGGGAGCGCCGGGGCAATTCCTATGGGAATCTAATCGGCGAAGTTGTAATTACTTGGCACTGGAGTGGCTCGGAGAGAAGCGGAGCGAGCGCCCCGCCTCGGTCGGCGAATGTACGAACGGTTTCGCTACGAGCGAGACGAGAGCCCGCAATGCTTTTACTTTATCGTCAAGTGATGAACATATCGACAGATGTAATACCTACACGCTTTCTCTCTCTCTCTCTCTCTCTTTCTCTCTTTCTATCCTTCTCCGTCTATCTCGTATACACAATTCCTCGTGATCCACTTCGGAAAATTGAGAGAATTTTTATCCCCAGCCCTGCCTTCTGGTTTCTTCTATCTCTCGCTATTTTTCATTATTTCATTTCATTATATTACCAATAATTTTCATTTTTCTGAGCTTACGATTTTTTATCTTGCGCACTGAATTTTTTTGTAATTCGATCAAAGAATATGATCTCAGGCATTTTATCAAGTTTTTTCCAATGCCTGAGTTGAATTCTAATGAGACACCTTTGACCTAAATACTTTAAAAACGAATAGATCTCTTTTTTATAGTAATTTATTTTTCGTTTTCTTTGTAAATTTGTGTTCCTTTGTAAAATTGATGAAATATAATTTTCTCGTTTCTCGTACCGCAAGAAGAATGCCGTAGGAATTCTGTGACATAATGAGTGGCAAAGCATTCCGGGTTCTGGGCAAATACATGCGCACGAGTGGGAAAACAAGAAAATGTAGAGCAAAGAAGGAAATATAATATATAATAGTTTCAGCAGATAACAGTGTGTGTGAAAGAGAGAGAGAGAGAGGTATATGAAAAAGAAAATAGAGAAAAAGAGATATGTGAAAAATGGAACAAAAATTTTATGCCAAGCCAATTACGTAGACAAGAGATATATCGCTCGTTCTCTCGAACTCGGGCTTCCTTGAGACCAGAACCTCTCCTTTTGTCTCCCTTATTTATTTATTTTTCCATTTTTCTAAATTTTCGAGTCTCTTTCCTCACTCTTGTCCAACAATTTCTCCTCTTTTCGCGCTCTAGAGGAAAAATATCGCCTGGACGAATTTCTATCCTGGATTTTTAAGAGAAAAGATGAAGCCGGCTCGAGAATAAGAAAGAATAAAGAACGTGGGAGGACGAAAGTGGAGAATGTCATCCCTCCTTCTTTTTTTCCTCTCTTTCTCTCCGTGCCAACTCACTTTATTTACGAGCACGAATATACAGGGTCAACCTGAGCTCACCGAGGAAAAAAGAAAGATAAAGCATGAAAATAAACATAAAAAATACTGAAAAGACGAAGAAGATTCCTCGCTTCGCTTTCTACCCCAATCTCTTTCTCCTTTTCCCTTGTTACGATCTTTTCTAATGACGCTGTTATATTATTCTTGCTCCCCCGGCGTCCACGACGGCGCCTACGACACTCTTTTTTCTCGTCCCCGCGCGTCCCTCGTGTTTTTCGCGGATCGTTCGCATAACAATCTCTCCACGCTCCAACATTTACACAAACTCCCGGCGAAACGTTGTAAACTTTTGCCCGAAAAAAACATACGCATCGCGTGAAGAAATCATTACGAGCTTCGCCCGCTGATTGATTTGTCGATCCAGTTTCCACGCCATTTCGACTATATACACGTGAACTGTTCCATGCACAGACGCGGACGAAAATATAATGTGCAGCTTATCATTTGGACTTCATTTTTCACAACTCGTGCTGATGATTTATTGAGCGGTTGATTACAATTAGAATGACTATACGTCGATGAATAATAATGTAGTTATTTTGCATATTTCCATAAAAATGCTGCCAATAATAATTAAATGATGAAAAGATGTAAAAAAATAAATCTAATATTTACATTTATAATTTGATGTTACAAATTTTTACCAAATGGATGGGCAGTATTTTCTTAAAATTTTCTCTTATATTTTGTATCAATGGCTTTATGTATCGAAGTATACTCATGAAATTTAAATACAAAAAATATAATGTATACTGTATCGGATTATTCAAAAAGTTTTTATCGAAAAAATAACAGTTAACATGTTCACGAAGTTGCAAATATCATATTTTACATGTTTTTTTTCAATAGTAATTATGAATATATAAAATTGAAAATAATGTTATAAAAATATTAATATTTGAGAAAAAAAATGTTTCTTATTAAACTTGTTTCTTTCTATGTACTATATGTTTTTTGAATATGCAACAATATATTTTGCATATTTTATATACAAATATCGTTAAAAATCTTATACTAATTTGGATTAAATTTGTCACAGAAAAATTCACAATTATTTATTCATAGTGACAATGATGAAGGTGTATGGAAATTCTCGCAGTGACGATGAATTCGGCTTGTTTTATGTCTATTTTTTCCTATCTCAGTCATGCTCTTTTTGGAGTCTGGAGCAACTAATATTGGCCATGGAAACGACAGGAAGGCAATCCGAGGCAACCGCTCCGAGTTTCTGTTTTTATTTAATATTCGAGAGGCTTTATGGGAAAAGGTAATATTAGCTCAGCAGTCATATCTCCCCGCACTGGCCCTCATCCAGCCACTCTAGATTTCACTTTACGTATGTGTGCTTTTCACTGTATTTCGTCGCAGCAAGAAACTCCCTAATGGATTATAATTTTTTTTCCATACACTTTTTCCCTTCACAGTGCATTATTTTTCCTTACTTTTTTTTTCTGCGTGCATGCTTCACTCTCGTAATCTCATAATCAAAATATTCGTTAATTCATTTTCATACGTATATTATATACAGTTACAAAATTCTTTTAATTGAGGAGCATTTTTATTTTGTGCGAACAGTTTTTTGAAATGAAAATTCCCAGACTATTTTATGTACATAAACAATAAAATATATACATATATATTTCTTTTGCCACTGAGGTGACCTTTCTTTTCCCCATTTGGTTTATGATTTTTGCGTTCATTCTTAATCCTAATGTCCACATTAAAATAATAAGAGCAACATTTTTCCTCTCGAGCTTTCCTTTTTTTTCTATTTCGTCGCGTACGCGGTGCTCGTGTGGGCTTACTTGCGCATTTTTCTCTCGAAGTATGTTTTTATTATCGTGTACGAGAAATACATTGCCGGAAGCATTGTCGCGTGAAATTAACTTTTGCACTAAAAGCCAGACCGCGTACCGCGAGAAACGAGCTTGCAAGCTCAGGAGAAAGAGCGAAAGAGGAAGGGAGACAAAGAGAGAGAGAGAGAGAGAGAGAGAGAGAGAAAGCGCGAAGGAAAAAACGAATAGGGACATTTGCCAAATGCCTGTTTTCCAGCGCACTGCATTTATTTAAGTGCGTCGAGACTTTTTCATATCTCGTTTTCGGTTTTAAAGTTTAATTTTTTTTTCTTCCCTTTTTAAACTACATCCGAAGTATATTTTATAGAAACCCTGATTTCCATCAAATTCATCACAATTTTTCCGAACATAATTTCCAATTAAGTAGTCAGAGAAAATAATAAAAGATATAATAGCCAAAGATCAAAGTCGACAAAAGAAAAATAATTAAAAAATTATGTATTTTAATCAACTTTTTAAAAATATTTTAAAAGAGCAACATTGAACAAAATCAGGATACTATATATATTTTATATACAATAAAAATGACAATTATTTTATCATTTTACAGCTAAATGTATTTTCATAGTATAAAACGAAATATATTTCGTATTTGGTCTAAATGATAATATATATCGGCTCTGATTTTACTCTTGAGTACACTGCACCGCACATCTGCGATATAGAGGTTAACCGGATAGCAGATTTTCCAAATTTCGATACAAACAACCTATTGGCTCATTCGTAAATGACCCCAAATTTATTGACAAGCATTAAAGAGGAATAATTTATTCCATTATTAATCACAAAAACATTCTTCACTTTCAAAGTATTATTTCATGAATAATAAATTTTCTTTCCTCAAAGCTGTTTCATTTTCTGTTTTTTTCTTTTTCAAAATAAAAACAACTCGAAAATTACCATGGAAACGAAAATTCCATGGAAAACTGACTTGACCCGAAAAAGAAATATAAAAAGACAAGAGAAAGCATGAAAAGTAATTTTTGCTGGTACCATAAAGAAAAAATGTTCTTTCGTTGTTAGATTTAATCACATATAGTATGAAAATAGAGAAACGACGCGTTGTCTACGAATATACATATTTCATTTTTATCACAAATCTATCCTTTTTCCATTTTTCGTCGCAGGCACCTCTCTCTTGATATTTCTGTGTCACTTGCTTCGTCATTTTTCCTTTGAGATAGGACTAACGAACCCACTTAACCCCTTGGAAGCTCTTCATCCCCGCGAGAAAGTATATGAAAAAGGAAAAAATGGGGACCCTAGCAAAGGGGTTGAAAGAACAATCGATCATAGTTAAGGCCGTCAAGTGAGTCGTGTGCACATACTCTCAACCACAATCACGGACACAAATGCAGCCTCATTGTACAATTTTTCTATAAATATGCTCCTCCCCGGCGGTGCATAAGAGCCTTACCGCGCACGGTTTGCGTACGAGCACTTCCGCAAAATGCGATATTGATGATTCGAAAAATACTCGGAAACAAGCCAAGAGCGATCGAATTGCGGATCTTCAAAAAGCGTATACTTTATAAATGAAAAGGAAATCGAAAATAAAGGAATGAAAGATTTGAAAAAATATTGAAAAGTCACAGAAGAGGTTTTTCAATTTCCTGAGCTGCTATCTCACATAATTATACCCTATATGTATACTCTCAAATGTATAGCATACATTAGTGTACTTTTTAAATAAAAATTTCATAAATAAATTGAAACTAAAACTAACTAAACTTCTAAAATAATATTTTATTATTAAAGAACCCAAATGACAATGGCAAAATTTTCGAAAAATGGTTTTTTTTTAAATGATCCCCTAGAACCTCAAAAATGATGTCTCAAAATATTATGATCGGGAAAAATCTCTAAGTACTCGGTTTGCGAATAAAAGTATTGCAAAATTGTTTATGATTTTCTCCTAATAAACATTTCAAATGCGTTTATCTCAAAACTGCATTTTTTAAGTTGACCGGAAACATAATTCAGACAATTTTCTATCAATTTACTTGACATTTGTGGTACATCTTGGAAAATACATTGTCTATGGAAGTATACGTAGGATTTTTTTATATTGAATAGTTATTAACAATTACCTAACGATTTTTCGGGTAAATTGTTCACCTTTTCACTTTGGAAGTACGCCATTTGGCCAAAAATGAATATATCGAAAAAAATCCTAAGTACTTCTATAGTAATTATTACATATAATGGAAAAAAATTCATCGGCTCATTATAATGAAAAAATTACAGAAGCTGTTTATCCGGCCGTGTACCTTGGAATAAAGGAGACGTTATCGCAAAAATGTTACACGGCTGCCATTTTGAAATTAATCAGTTCGAAAAAATTATATTATGCAGTCACTGTATATAATAACTTCTGGAAAAAAGCCCAAAAAGCTTATTTTTCAGCCTCTAGAACCCCCTTAAAGTTCTAATCTTTTATTTATTTCGTTATCGTGTCGCACCGTCATCAGTTTGGTCATCCTGACCAGCGTAAAAATGATGGATTAAAGGCAAAATTCCGATAGGTACTCTTCAAGAAAAATTAATGTATGCGCATGAACGCGGTTGAGCAAAAAAAATTGGATGGGTTACCCGCGCAAAAAGTTGACGCGTAATTCGCGCCGAGAGTTTCGTCGGATGCTTTATTCATACCTGGTTTTTCTTTGTTTTTCTTTCCAAGCCTGCGTAGCCTTGCTCGCTTCACTTTTTCTACTGCACTCACCGAAACGTGGTTCTTGTATTCGCTATATTTATATGGCAAAAAAAGATATATTTATGGTGCGGGGGGAGAGAGAGCGAGAGAGTCGTGTGGGTGGATGGTAACAAAATGTTATCGGTGTAATTTTTCGTTGAACAACGCGGACTCTCACGTACGAGAATACCGTGTGGTGAATGCACGAGGCGAATATAATGTTTTTTCGTTGCACTCCACACTTTTTGTTAAACGTACGAAAATATACAGGGCGTATCAAAATCAAACAACTATTTATGATTAAAATATGCATAGAAATAAATTTAACAAAATAATTATACCACAAAGATCATAATATAAGATTATTTTTTATCATCGTTAATGCAAACTAATTAAAGGTTTTTACCTTACATTTTTAAGAGGGTCGTATAATTATAATTATAAATCATCAGTATATAGCTGTCACGATTTTAATATAACGAGCAGCAATAACGCGGCCGCTTTTTCCTTTTTGACATATTTGAATTAATATTTTGTGATTCTTCTGGGCGCATATTTCACATAACGACCTCGCATAATACGCTCTATTCCGATGAATTGATCATGAGCTTGATGTCTTTTTTTAAATATAATATTTGATCATAAAATTTTCTCTAGATAACAAAAATATTACTTATACGGGGCGCAATCCAAGAATTAATATTAAAAAATTGAAAAAATGATCCAAAAGTCAATGTTATGGCTCATACAATATTAATTCTTGGATTTCGCCTCGAATAATTAACATTTTCGTTATCTACGGAAAATTTCCGATCGAATAAGCTCTTAAATTCGAAAAAAAATTTCAAAAAATTTAGCGAGTCGCACTGGGTCTCGTGACCCATGATAATTTCAATTTGCGATGTCTTACCTTTCTCTTGACGAAATCAGCTTTATTGAGGGTTATTCATAGACACGAAACGAATCTGCTTAATTTTCTGCTTAATATGTTCCGTGGCCTTGCACTTTATTCACCAGCACAATACAAAAATCAATATTTTGTGAATTATTTTAAATCAAATTAAAAAACTATGTATATGGGGAAAAATATAGAACTAATAATTTATAATGAAAAATGTAATTATTGGAAGCAAAACCGCAATTAAAAAACTGTTCGTTTGAATTTAAAAGACTGCATACGTTTAATGTAACGGAAATAATATACTATGTATAGAATAAAATAACGCGATCGAGATTATTGCATCAATTATACACCAATTTCATTCGCACCGCCATTTTTTAAAAGTATTTTGAAACGATATTATACATTTGAAACATTAAACACTATTCACTTTTTGTATATGACTGAAAATTACACTGGAACTGACACTCAATTGAACTTATTAAATTGCAAAGAATTGTTTTTCGGTAACGAACTACCTGGCGAGACCCGACACGTCTTACCCCGACACTTTATACCGGTCTACTGATTCCAAATTCAGTCGAAATACCGAAGAATCAAAACCGTATTGGATTTTTCCCTCGACCTCGACGAATCATCATGAATAAACAATAGTCGAGGTATTCTCGGAAATTTGGAATTTTTTTCCTCGTTACGCTCGACGAACTTTCTCGCTTTTATTATGTTTATGATCCCCAAACTATTCAGGTATATTTGATATAAATAGTAGAAAATTGTATTGCAAGTTTTTCTCACATTATTACACGTACAAGTATAATAAAAGTAAGCTGAGAAAATTTAGCGTGTTCAAGGACCTCCGGTCTGATTTTTCCAGAATCAAAAATAGGAAGATCTCAAAATTTCAAGTGGCGATATCTTTTCGTGTCCTCGAAGAAATCGACTTTATATATAATGGGTAATTGCAGAAAATTTTTCAAGACTAAATGAATGATTGAAACATCAAGATCATTATTTACAAAGCAGCACACGTTGAATTTTTATTTAATGAGCAGAAATTAGCCAAAAGTCCAATACGCTCCGCATAATGCGCTCTATTCGGAAGAATCGATTAGAGGTCTCGTGTCTTTTTTAATATAGAATTATCTATTCAATAATTCTGTATATAATTATATATTCAATAAAGAAAAATGTATCAATGGTAAAATACAATAAGAGTAACAAAATAAAAATAACAATCATATATATCTTCAAAGTGAATCGCATGGAGTGCTATTGCACTCTGCAGTATTGTACATAAATTCAGGTGGACCGAAGTACAAGAGTTGAAAGTTGTGCGGGTATAAATAAAAATAGAGAAGGAATATGGACTTTGGCGTAGACGAAGTATGGGGCGATAAAGCATAACATATTTTTCCAGGGCTCTCCGTTATATGAAGTCCGTTTCTATGGGTTGAGCAAGAGGCAATTCTCTACGCGCGGGTGCCGAGGAACAGGGAAGGAAGGAAGGAAGGAAAAAAAGCAGCGAAGGAAGGGGGCACATTGTGAGTTCCACAAGGAAATTCATATCGCTTTTGATAAACCGTCCGTACGAGCAATTTTTTGTAAAAGTTTATATATAAAATCGTATTAAAAAAAACTGCAATCTTAAACTTTATTAACCTGCTGAGCTCTTCACTCGCAAGACTTTTGTTTTATTTTCGTGCTCCGAGAGTTCGATCGAATTTTTCATCAACGTTTTCAGACGTATGACTCATTCTGGAAAGTTTCTTATTATTTCGATGGCAAAGTTGATTCGAATTTCAAGAGGTCGTTTTTGGGAGAAAAAGCAGGAACCCCGGTTGTTTGCGATTGAAATTTCGTCTCAAGAGTCGACGAGTTCGAAGGAGAGACAGATAAAAAGAGAGAGCGAGATATCCTTTATTTTCCTATCAGTTTGGCTTCCGTTTATCTCGCCAGACCGCAATCTCCGTCTCGATTAAGGCTAACGTCATTAATGTCTCGTGGGAGGAGTAGAGCAAAAGACGAGCCGGGATGTAAGTTTCTCGTGAAAATCACAGGCAAAATGAGAAAGATTTCCAGACGAGCGAGAGAGAAAGGAGAGGAAGAGGGGAGAGACCGCCAACTTTTGGGGAAAAAGAGAAAGAATGAAAGAGATCGAGAGAGAGAGAGATAGCGTAAGAGCGAAAAAGAGAGAGCGAGAGAGGAAAAGGGAGGACGAACTCTCGAGTCTTTCATCCAGATTCTAGGCTCGCGGTAACGTTTATCCAACGCATTATCTATTTATAACGGCGGAGCGATGCTTTCGAGACTAGCAGGCTGCCGCCGATGATTCTCGCCCACGACTGAAACATATTATACCGGGCGTCCCAACGTTTCATTCAATTTTTCGCACTCCGATATATTCCCAAATTTAAATATAGGATACGCATTTTCATCACTTTTTTCATTCTCTTCATTTTTAACAAATTTTTCAGATTTCCACTCGAAACATTTACGAGTTTTCTATACAATTCATTTTAATGAATGAAGAAAGAGGTTAAGTATTCGAGAATTACTGAGACATCCGCATATTAAAGGGCTTTATTTATTTACTATACATAACTATTTCATGAAAATAATATATACCATTAATTGATTTTAGATCGCTAAGAAAATCAATACAGTAATGGAATTTATTGAACGTAAACTTTGAGTCTAGATTTTTTTTTAATATTATTAAAAAAATAGGAATACACATGATAGGTATCCTTATAGATGTATAGAAGTATCGGGACGTTAATCTTTCTACTGAAATCTAAAATTTGATTTTGTCATTCTATCACACGAAATAAAAAGTTAATTATTTTCGTCGTGTATTCATATATAAATATATTGATATGCACTGTTTATTTCCTCGTGGTTTCAAATATTTATGTTAGTTCGTCGATTTATTAATGAGTTAATGCTTTTTGTGAGAAAAAAAGCGAAGGAGGAGAAGAAGAAGAAGAGAAATGAATAAGAGTAAGAAGACAAGGGGACATGTTGCGTGTTGAGACAAGCGACTCGAGTCATTTGTCACCCACATCGTCATTGTGCCACGATGAACATAAAGAGGGCTCCGCCAGAGGTGAATAAAGGAGAATTCGTTCCTGATTTATTTGCCTCGTACACTTTGGAGACCTGTCGCTTGTTATTCCACTACAACTTATCGTCTAATTTTTTTTTCATTGCCGCCATCTTTATTTTCGTACGATTGTCCCCAACATGATTCTCCACATTCTTAGGATGACTCTCGGCTCTTCCGCTGACTTTCATTTATTTTTTCCCTTTTATTTCTCGAGTAAAAATAATTTACTAAATAATTCATTAAAAAAATGAGTCATTGCAATGAAGTTGCAAAAAAAGGGATAATGTACTTTGTGCATGAACACTTTGTGCAAGAATACATTTTTACGTTGAACCAAAAGTTTTTAATATACAGATAAAAGTATGGAAAGCAGATTTTTCTTCGTTGCATACTATTTTTCGCCTCGCTTTATGTCTTTTATCGCTTCAATTCGTGGATTCAGTTCGTCAATTGTATTTCTCGATGTTGGGAAAATGTAATTTGGCCGTTATCGCACGAGTAAAGAGAAAAAAAACGCGAAACGAGAGAAAATGACAGTCGCGAACGAGATGAGAAAAGAGAGGCGAAAAAAGGTAACGGCGGTTGAAAAAGCTTGGAAACAATGTGGGTCGAGCTATTTTTTCCACGTCATTTTTTTCTCGTTCTTTTCAGCTTTCTGCTCTCGGTCAGAGGTAAACGCGTGCATCGTAGAGTCTGCGGGTGAGCGATAAAAAGTTGAACACGCAGAGACAAACTGTTAGCGGCGTAAACCAATGAGCCAGGGCAGAGATCGAGAGAGGGAGGAGTATGGGAAAGAAACGAAGAAAGAGAACACAATCGAGAGGAATGATAAAACGAGAAAAAATCGAAAAACGGAGTGAAGAAGATAAACTTGAGAGAGTTGATAGCATATAAAATCTATTTCAAAAGTAGATAAATTGATAAATACATTCATTAAACACAAATTTATTTTATTGGACTCTCAAAATTATTTTTGTTTTGAATAGTTGCTGAAATTTTAAACATACAAGAATTGGTTTTCCTTTTTTTATATTTTTGAAAATTTCTTTCAGATCATGATAATCGTTGATGTATATTTTTCGATGGGGTAATAAATAAATTATCATATCATTATTATATAATTAATAAATATCTAATTTTATAATTTTTAAATGAACGGGCTTCCAAACCTCTGTAAAATTTTTCAAGAAAATATTTCTCAATACTGGTAGAATCAATTTATCATTTTGTATAAAATTTTTCTGTTACTAACGATAAGTATATATCTACATATATATTGTCGAGACTTCATGAAAATCTGACTACATATTACGAGTACAGTGTAGAACACACTGAGCAAAAAGAAGCGAAATTATACGTGAAACATAACCAGGAAAGCTTTGAGGTGAATATAATTTGAGTTTTAGTGAAAAACAATAAAACGGGGAGAAAGAGAGAAAGAGAGAGAGAGAGAGATTTTCGTAAGAAGAGACGGAAGTGTCGTGCGAGGAGTTCGAATTCTGAGGCGGGGAATCGCGGAGGAGCATGCAGGAACCGTCAGCCTGAGGAGAAACATCAAGCACCGGAGCTGGCAAGCGCCTCCCTCAACGCCGGGCCCGATATTGATCCGACTACGTGCCACTATACCTCTGTCTCTGTCTCTCTCTCTCTCTCGCTCACTCGTTCGCTGATGTTTCCCCTTGCCTACTCTCTATCTATCTCGGTTATTACTTTATGCTCCGTTCGCTTGTACTATCGTTCTCTGTCCCCTGTAACTCCCTATCTGCTGCATAAAGAATCCGTCCAAATGGATCATACATATGTATAATGCCCGGCCTTCGTGTATACGTCGCTCCACATACCCCTTTAAGCCCGAACATATTCTCAAATTTGTATATTTGTATATATTTATTTCTCAGGATTCGTATATATGCATGTATATATTTATCCGTCTTTGCACTTGTGTATACATACACAATATATTCGCGAGCTTATACATGTTCGTTCGTGTATACGCCCAAATAAGTGGCCACAGGTCTAGAAACGTCGAAATTTTAGATGCAAAACAGGTGTGCCAAAATCGTGCTTGGATTTCGAAGCAGAATGGCCATCAGGGATGAAAAAGGATAGAATTTAGGCAGAGAAAGGAATTGATCTCTCCTTCCTTTTTCGTTCTTTTTTTTTATCAAAAAAGGAATTCTTCGAAACGAGGATGTCTCGGAAAATTTCACCCATCACCCTCCCTTTTGCGACAAGTTCTTCCTTTTTTTTATGGGAATTAAGTTTTAGGATCCCTCGCGGTGTAAAAAAGCTGAAATATATTTTTTGGTTTTTTTTTTTCTTACCAACGCGCACGAGTTTTTATGATCGAATTGACTTTTGGCGAATTCTTTTTTTTTCGTGACAAAAGTTCCTGTAACGAACGATTTTTCACAAAGTGACATTCGGAGGTTTTTTTACTGGAAGCAGTAAATTTTTTATCTCCGTAGTCGAATGTCGGGTTTTTAAATTTTTCTTTTTCGATCTCAGAACGAATTTATGGAGCTTCGAATGAGATCGGAGTTTATTTGACAATTTTATTAACCCAGAAACATCGGTTCTGGCAGAGATATATACTCGGCATGCAAGACAATCCGAAAAATAAATTTTTCATAAAAATTTAAATTTTTCCGAATGTAAATCCTTCAAATTACGAACAGCAGCGTGTTTCTCGAATTTATAAAAAAAAATGTAAGTGAACGTCGAATGTGAGGACGTGAAAACTTTTTTGACGACAATAAACTTTGTACATGCATTGAAGTTAAAAATTAATAAAAAATTGACTTTGTTTTTAAGAACCGAGAGAAAGAAAATTTACACAAAAACCAGAAATTACGAACAGTATACAATATTTGAATTTATGAGTTCGAAAAAAACAAAGAAATGTATAATGCGAATGACATAACCTAGTTATTATGTAGGTCTGTCGGAAACGCATTGGGCAAAATACCAAATCGCATGGAGGGAAAGAGAAGAGGGATGGATGGAGGGAGAGTCGTTTTATCTCAGTTTAAGAGCTTCATCCGCGGATATGGACAGAGAAATATCCAGAAGTCGAATGGCGACAATTCCGTGCTTCGGTCCCTCGGAAACTTTGTTCGTAGAAAACGGTGGAGGCAAAATTTTACGAGAATCTCTTTTAACGTGAATTTCCTCGTTCCTCTTTGGCTTTATATGTTCCATCCTCTTTCGTTTTCCATCCTTTTCTGCCTTTAATTATTTCAGGCTGGACTTGTGCTCCATGACGATAAAAAAGTCGTAAGATTTCCCTCCCGGATCGTTCCCAATTGTAATTATATTATTTTTTATTTTCGTTCATTATTAAACTATCCTTGATTAATTAAATATATCGTTGAAAGAAAACTGTGAAAAATTCAAGTCGGCGCGGCCTTTGGAAAAAAAGTTTAATCATGACGGGAGCATTTGAACAGAAAAAAAAGAATGGCGGACATCAAAAGTCCATTTAAAAAAGCCTGCAATCAAATTAAAAAGAAAATGGCTGCAGTTTACTACTACTAAAAAATTACTGCGCATAAATCAACGTAAAATGTTACAAGTATCAGATTTATAAAGAAATTAGTATAATTACGATGCCGCGTTAAAAATAGACCGTTGTGTTGAAAAAAGGTTGAAGAGGCATCAAATTTGAAAAAATGAGTGCAATTATGATCCCACACGTTTAAAGGTCGACCGAGATGAAACGAAAGAATGACCGCGTCGAGCGAAAGGAAGAAAAATAATGACTGGAATGCATTTAAAAAAAAAATAATAAAAAATGACTACTCCTAAATTTGTGTAAGTTAAATGAGCCGAGACAATAAGAGCGATTTCGTTTTCTGTCAATCGTAAAACGGCGGTGCATGAACACACGCGGATTACGAGCATTAATGATTCCATTCAGAGGTACGAGAATAACGGATTTGACTCTGTCCGATTTGGTGAGCTCCCTTTTTTTTCACGATTTCCAAATCAACCCCGCTTTTCGCTTCCCCTTCACTTCTTCCTCCCGATTTTCTACCTTTTCTTCCTTCACGATCAACTTTTCTTTCCTCATCCATTCCCATCACGCGGCCCCTCTCTCTCTTTTTTTTTATTTCTCTGCCCATTCAAACACACCGCGCGCGCGTTTCTCCTTTTCTTTAAACATCTTTTCCCCTCTCTCACGTTTTTTCCCTTCCCTCTTTTTGTCTTCCAAACGAGTTTATGCGCCGTCTCTCTCGTTCCCCCGGCTAACGAGAAGCCAGGTTAGAGCAGACGCCCGCTGACAGATTCATTTATTCACATTAGCACGAGAAATGCCGGGAAATACGCCGAGTGACGCGCGCGCGCGCCCGGGGAAACTCGACGCTGAATACGTGGAAACTTTATCGAAGGGTAAGTGCGGTATTTGATAAAATATATACGTATATATACATGTCTATGTAAAAATAAAGTGATGACGAGAGGAAAAGAAAAAGATCAAGGAACGAAAAATAATGAGGGAGAGAAAAAAGGAGTGAAAAATAGGCGAGACTCGTCAAACTCGGTTGATGGATTTGTATATATGTATATACATATCTGATGTATATGTATATAATACATAACACGCAGAAAAAGAGAAAAAGAAAAAGATGAAGGATCAGTATCGAGAAGTATATGAAAAAGTAGAAGAAAGTTTGGCGGCGATCATGAGAGGAAGAGAGGAGAAAAAATAATTTCGAGAAAAGACGATGAGAGAAAAAATAGAAACGAAATAAAGAAGTGTGGCGAAGAAACGTCAGTACGTGTGTTGCGTGAGAATATACGTTCGTTTTATGTGTTTATGTATTTAAGGAGATGTGTGTGCATTCATGTGCCCTCGCCTCCTTCGGTATTTACGCACCGTTGGCAAAAGGGATCCATAAAGAAGGCGATGAATTACTAATGTACGCCATGCCTATAAACACCTTCGCGTTATTCTATACATCACAAGCAAAAAGTTTATGGCCTCTTCCCGAAAAAATCTAGTTCATTTCTTTTTCTTCCGCTATACAAATTTCATTTCCGGGCATTTTAACAATTGCTATCTCTGTTTCGTATATATTATTTTTGTTTGTTGTTGTTCCATGGCTGAATTGATTTCGATAGATTTTGGTACATGTTTAGTGTGTATTACATGGATTAAATTACGATAAAATATATCTTACGGAAATTGATATTTTGTCGTGAAAAATAATATTTTTTCTTACACAATTAGACTACATATGTATTAAAAAAATGTTATTACTCCTTCAGGTATATGTCTGTATGGACAAAATATAGTATGGGAGTACGTATTTACAATGTTTTTACAATAAAGGTCGATAAGAAAATAAATTTTACTATTTATGTTAATGATTTTTATGGTAAATTACTTTTTTCAATGAAAATTAACTTTTTATAATGTTGTTAATTGTTGTCAGCTGTGCTTCGTTTTATTTATAGTACTTCGCGTTGAGAAAATTTTTATAGCCGGTGTACACTCGTAGGTCATACCCCTTTGGAGCCCCTCGCGATTTCAGAAGCTCAAACGACCGTGCATTTACCAGATGGAAACGCATCGTGTGCATCGCCCCAGGTAAAGGAAGGTATGGAGAAAACCCCTTCGCGAGTGTATACCCTCGTAAAAGATATAAGTGTAAGCCCCTATATGATAAATATATAACCTGCGTAAAAGATTGCACGGTTGCCATTTATATTCCTGTTTCACCCTGTCACCAATTTGTATCTTGTTCCATTCATTTAAAACTGATACAGGCATTAACAAAAAGGCTAAGAAACAGAAAATCCATTTTACAAAATGAGCCAAATGCGTATAAAATGAAATATAAAATAAAAGACATTCAATATAAAAATTCATTTTACTTAATTAAAGTATAGTTCGATAGCTATAAGTGCCATATAAAAAAGGGGCCACTCCTCTTCACGAAAAAGTAATGTTCATAATGATATAAGAGAGATTATACGAATTTTTCAAAAATATTATCAGTATAATCATAATTATGCTATTTCTATTGAATTTTCCTCATTTGTATTGAACTTCGAGAGTTAAATTTTTTCCAAAAAGCAAAAATGGAAAATTTTTCTCTCAAAAAATGGACGGTATACATCATGCTAACTTTTTTGTATAACTTTTGTATGTGGTTTAAAATTTTTAATTTTTTCATAATTTTCTTAAATGTCGTTTTCAAGTTATTTTTATAGACAATTTTTTGTGACGCATCGATGAGGATTTTCTTAAATAAACAATTTTTGCTACGTACCTTAACCAAATGCGTACATATAATATAAAATATAAAGAAAAGTATTTACGGTAGAATAGATAAAATAAAATATGAATAAACTTGAAATGTAAAAATGCTCGTAGTAAGGAATATAAAAGTGAAAATATAATGAACGTGTAAAATCGATGAGAGTTGGCAAAAACGGTGTTTGCGTTGAAAAAATGTCTAAAATTGGGATTATAGTGGAAAACAAGGATAAGTTTCGAGAAGGCGTGCACTGTTTCGTGAACTGTCGAGGTATTAAGAGGGTGTCTACCCCCGGTTTATATAATACAAGGGAAAAGCGAGTTACTTATTCAGACGATTCGAGGCTCGGGCACGCGCTCTGTATAGAACATAAACACGTATAGACCGTGCACAAAGTATTTTCTCTCTGTATCTCCTCTCTTTCTGTCTCCACCACCCCCACGCAGCTTATTATCCGTCTGCCTCGAAATGGAGTACGTGTAACTCCGAGACGTCGTCTCTCGTCTCCTGTCTCTCGCGATAAAATTACTATAACTATAATGATCGATAGGGTCGTCGTCTGCCACTTGTCTGTACGTTACGACCTCGTATTTCTCGTTTCCCCAAAATAAAGAATAAAATAAAAACAGCGAAAAACAACGATCAACGGTTTCCACATTTTTCTCAAAAGTACACAGGCACGTTTTTGTTTTCTTCTAAAAAAAGAAGAATAAACGTGCACGAATGCCGACGTCTCGTCACGTTTATTCGCGATTTTTTTTTCTCTCTTTTTCACCTTTTCCCTCTCATTTTTTCGCTATTTATTTTTTGTTCGCAAAAATAAGACACTCTAGAGTTTCTCTTTCGCGTTTTTTGTCCTTCGTACGCTTTATCCGGTAGACGACGTGTATTTTCGTGTGTTTCAAAGCCGCGGATACGCCAGGACGAAAAGTTTAAATGAAATGGGATAGAAAAAAAATGAAAATGGGAATAAAGTGTGGGAGGAGAGAAAAAAAGCTTCACAGACGAAATATATACCCGAGCTAAAGACTTGGTCCGAATAGCCGTGAGGCATGCGAGATAAATGAATTTTTTTCGCTATATGTTTTGTTACGAAGTTGAAGTTAAATAGAAAGGGAGAGAAGATGGCTCGACGCGAACATAATCCGCAAAAATTTCAAAATAACATTACAATGCTCATCCTCTCTCGATCTCTCTCCCTCCCTCCCTGTGTTTCAAAACTTTCGTGTACAAATTTATAGCGAAATTTATACATCCGGAGAATAATGCGTTTATACGTTATTTTTTCGAGAGTTATTTCGCGTTTCATAAGTACACATGCACGTTGATATATTTGCCCAGTCCTTGAAACTTTATTGCGAATTGCTCGAATAGACTATTCAGAACGCACTAATGGTTTCTTTTTTAAAAAAAACATCGTTCTGCAACAGTTCAACATTCAATTTTTCACAATTATTATTTTCAAATAATACGTAGAAACACTTTTTTACAAATAATAATCATAAAATTTGTTTGGATTTCCAATTGAATAATCTGCAAATTTCAGCAGAAATGCATAGATATTTATATAACCTTTTGGCACAATAGCTTAACTTTGGTTTCACTTTTTTGTATAAACATAAAGCGGATTTTAATTCAATTGTTTGGAGGCTGCAGTGAAGCGAAAAGCTCTCGTAGTTTTAGCAAGGGAGAGGAAGGAATACAAATAAACGCGTGTCAGTACTTTAGAGCTCTCAACGCAAATGTATATATGTATAGAGGAAGCTCGACGAAACGTATTATGGATAATAAAGGGGATTGGCTCTAAATTACAAAGTCCGTTGCAGATGCCGCGTTAAATGCCTCTCAGAGACAGAAACCGGACAGAACGGCGTCGTCGGCGTCGACGACGTCGCAGTCCCGGCGTCATTTCTCGCTACTTCCGGTTTTCCCTCCTTCATCCCTTTTATTTCCTCCTTCCCCGGCTGGCTCGCCTTTCGAGGTTTGTCGGATTTTCACTTCGGCGCAAACAAATCTTCGCGCAAATCTCTTCCGTGAACATTTTTTCTCCCAACCGGAATACTTACGAATAAAATGTAAATAAAATGCAATGCGTAGACGACACAAATATATACAAATGAAAATAAAATAAAGTGCAATTGACCATGATAAATTTGTAATTTTTCAATTACTCAAGAGCTGTCTTTTAAGAAAGTTTGTATATCAGCGAATAATTAAACTTCATGGAACGAAACATCGAAAAAACGATGGGAAACAAATTTCATTTCATTATCACTGATTAAATCGCGAGTTGAGTGAGAAAAAAAAGCGGAGTTGAGCGAGAGAAAGAGATGGAAAAGGGCAAGATAATACAAACAAATAATCGATTTAGTCCCCAGACAGCGGGCGGGGGAGGCAAGTCTGGAAAGACTTGCAAAAGAAGAAAGCGGGATGCTGGAGAGGGCGACACGGTGTCGTCGAAAATCCGCTGGCGAGAGAAGACACCGTGAAAAGAGAGACCGAGACTTTTGGAAAGAAGAGAGAGAGAGAGAGAGAGAGAGCGAGAGCGAGCGCAGCGACGAGTAATTTAGCCGTCCGTTGAGATTTATTAAGATTCTTCTTGGGGTCGCGACAAACAGAGACGGGGAGAGAAAACATGCGAGAGAGAGAGAGAGAGAACGAGAGACGCGAAGATGCTCGCTAGAGAAGGGTACATGGGGAAAAGTTCTCTCGCTCTTTCCTTCTCATCCATCCTGTTCCAACTCTTCGTCTCGAGGGTTCCCGCTGGTACACGGAACTCTTTCGAGCGCGTGCTGTGCGGCGTGTTTCGTCGCGAGGACGCAACTTCTGTTTCCAATTTGGAAAGCACTAGACTGTCCACAATTACACTTCTAATTGAATTTATATCATTTCATAAGAAATAAAAACACTAGGACAGCAGGATAAGCATGTAAAGAAAGACGAATATCTAAATAAGAACGTCACGGGATAATTAATTTCTTAACCGGCATGAAATGCTTCAGGAAAATTGAAGAATATATCTATATATTGAAATATAGTCGTGTACGGATGATTTACAAATTGTTACGATAGTATGAAGAAAAAAACAGTAATTTTTCATACAAAATTTTCGCTGTATTATTTTTAATATTAATTATTAATATCCCGTTAATTTATTGGTACAAAAACTCGTTCAACCCTTCGAACAGGGTCGATTTTCTGTCCAACTATTGGGACATCCTACATATTCAAACGTTCGAGTATTTATTTATAGAAATATTATTTAAAAGTAATACATAATAATAAAATGAGTTTTAGATCGCTAAAATATCAGATAATAGTTTAGATGTGAATTAGAAGTAAATTTTTTTGGTTGAATATTTTTTAGACGAAGATAAAGTGAGAAAACTCTCATAGAGCTGTCCAAAACCATTGGAACGTTTACTTTAATGTTTTAAGCTGGTAAAAAATGAAAAAGATAGCTTTGAATTCATTTAAATAAAGAATGTGTAGTTCAACGTCCATTTTCCCGACAATTTTTCGTTCGAAACAGTGCATGTTAATGTCGGAAGATTTTGAAATGACTAATGGAGACGAAAAACGATACAGCGTTGAGAAAGGAAGTAAAAAGGGGAAGGACAGTTGAAAAGGTGTAGCGGAGTTGGAACGGCTTCGTCTGTACAAACCGGAACTCTTTTTCTCCGTCTCGCTCGTCCACTATATATAGCGGCGACGACCACGAGAGAGCGAGAAAGTTTACTCAATCGAGGAAGAGTACGTGAAGCCCACTCGTGCCACTCTACCGAAACCCTTACGAGTTCAAGTGTTGTCTCTCTCTCTCTCTCTCTCTGCTCTTATTCCTGCGAGTCAGCTTGTGTGTGCCCGACTGAAGCGAATCCACCTACTCGGATTACTCGGCTTGTAACGGAAGGGTTAAGTTCGAGGGCGTCTAAAATTCCATCCCCCAAGTTATATCCCAGTATTTTGTGTACATTATCCTCGCAACTTTAATACTTCACCGATGAAATGAGAAAGAGCGAGACAAATTTCGTTACACGTTATTGTATTTGAATGTTGCATTATTATATTTAACTTTCTCTCAATTATTTTACTACATTCGAAACTTGTTTACTAAAATAGAAACTCCGAGTGTTTTCCTCAAATTTCACCTCGGGCTGTCTCGTTTCACGCTTTTCGATGAATTATAGTTTCACCCACTCTTATCAACACCGAACATTTTTCTGCCATTCCATCAGTCGTAGTTCTTCTCTCGTATTCTTCCTTTCATTTTGTGCTATTTTTAAATTAAAAAAAAGATTTAAGATATTTTTCAAAGTTAAATACACCCTTCTTCATTTTTAAAAATTTTCTTTTTTACATATTGAAATATGATGAATCTTTCTAAAAATTGGCCAGGATTTTAATGATCGTGTTTTATTAAACACACGTAGAAATTTTGACGTAATCTCTCGCAGAAAAACACGAGCAGATGCGAAAAATTATCTTAAACAGATAAATTCTTTTGTCCCAAAAGTCATTTTTTGTTTCTCTTATTGTATGTATATGTGCATCAGGAGACAAATTCACGAATTTTTAATTTCGAGATTGCGGGAGACATTATTCTGCGCCGGTACCATAGTCACCCACTGACTCCGTGATTCCGGAAAAGTAGGGAGCTCGAATGCTCGCGAGTGAAGAGTGGATGGGGAAACAACGGCGCAAATGGTGTCAGATGCGTCAGGGAACGAGAAAAGAGAACACGAGAGTGAAGTATAAAAAATGCTAAAAAAGGGAAAGAGTGAAGAAACCGCAGTAAACGAGAAACGAAAAAAAAAAATTGTCTCGTTCCACAGACCGTTTCCTCTCCTTTTTTTCTCTCTCTCACTCCTTTTTGTCTCCGTTGGTAGCATTGTCGAGGGTGTGCGTCGGAAAACCGGGAGTGATAACTCGGAGTCTCTTGATGAAAACAAAAATTCTGCGCTTGCGTGTTTCGACGAGGATGAAGTGCGATGAGGATGTAAGAGAAATATATGAACGAAACGTAAGAACAGAGGAATAAACAAGAAAATGGAAAAAATGTAGGAGAAGAGAAGGGGAAAAAAAACAAGCATTAAAGACAAAAAGCACAGACGAGAAAAAAAATGGATGAGAGTCCAAAAATGGGGGAAAAACGGAGAGACTATACTCGGAGACATTTTTCTTCTCTTGTCTATATATGAAAAGAGCGAGGTATAGGAAAAGACGGAAAGAGAGAGAGAGAGAGAGAGAGAGACAGAGAGACGGAAGAAGAAAAATGAAATGCGGAATAATAATAACAATAATGAGAAAAACAGGGAAAGAGAAAGGAAAAAAGTGGAATAGGGAGGGAGGGTTGGTAGGGAGAAAGGATAGGGCGAGGGTGTGGAAAGTGCGCTATCGAAGCGTTGTGCACAAAAAGGTAGGAGTGTGCGCGATGAAAATCGTCGCTTCGGTGGACCCGACGTGCCTCGCAGAGAATGTGAGGGAGCGAAAGAGGAAAATCGAGAGGGAAAGAGAAAGTTATTCGAGAAAGAGGTTGTATACAAAGCAATGTACGGGGGAGCGTCGCGGGCGCGCGCGCGACCAGGAGAGACGAAAACAGGGAGGAAAAGCGATGGAAAATGAAGGGCGCGAGACCGAGGGAGTGAAAAAAAAAAGAAGGAGAAAAGCAGAGCGGAAGGTGAGAGGGAGAAATGCTTTTTTCTCCTTTCTTCTCACATCACGCTTCTCTCTCTCCTTCTCATCTTTATATTTTTTCTCCTTATATGTATAGTTATATCAACTCTCTCCGGAAACGAAAAAAGGGCTCTCGATGCAAACGTCGAGTGCTTGCACTTTTTTGTAATTTTGGTGCTTTTCAAAAATTTCAATTAAGTATATTGCACGATCGTCACTTACAAATTTTTACATCACCTACACCGTAATTTCATTGTTTAAAAAATTTATATTTCAAAATGTATGCGTTAAGGGTGTCGAGTTCGTAGAACAGAAAACGAAAGTTTGATAATGTTTTATTTTTCCATACGAAGTCATTTGAGAGTAAACATTTATTAAGATAAAGTGGTGCAAGTGAACTGAAGAAAAATTTATTTAAAATACAACATCCAATGACAGGTTTACTCCTCTATGTGATTGCACAAAAAAAATGATGAACTTTTTTTGAAAAATTAGATGAAGCTCCTTAATTAATGCCATACAAAGATCAGTGCAAAATTTCACTTAAATTTAAAAGCTCGATACTAATGTATTTTTTTATACAAAATAGCAACCTTTAACGTGGTCTCTTATGAGAAGGTACTAAAAATAGCCACTTTCTACAATTAATATCTTAATGAGGAGTTTTCTAATCGTCGTAAAATTTTGACACAACCTTTTAGAGATGTTACTTAATATTATGTAAAATTTTCAAAAATTTTTCATCATTGTCGATTTTGAAAACACCATTTTTAAGAATTACGAAAAAGCATGTCAAGAAAAAATTATCCGTAGAAGTAACTTGAAAATGACATTTACGAAAATTATGAAAAAAATTAAAAATGTTAGGGTACCACCAGCAGAAGTTATATTTAAAAAAATCAGCATGATATATACCGTCCAGTTTTTGAGAAAAAAATCATTGTAGTGTAAATTTTCTATTTTTTTTTCACTTTGGAAAAAATGTAACACTCAAATTTCAGTACAAATGAAGGAAAATTCAATAAAAATAGCATAATTGTGTTTTGTCTATGATCACTGATAATATTTTCAAATATTCGTATAATGTTCTTTTTATATGGACACTATATACTTTTTCGTGAAGAGGAGCGGCCTTTTTATACAGCACTTAGCTATCGAACTACCTTAAAAAATTAAATTTGAAAACAAAAAAAAACAAAATTTGTTATATAATTTCCGAGTGAGGAAGATTGAAAAAGAAAGAGAATCGATGACCAATAATCGCTCGTCTATTTTCCCCTCGACAAATAAAAAAAAGTATTTCCCGAGCGAGACCGAACGAATGGAAAATTTATGAGGGAAGCCCGAGCATTGTGCGCGATTATTCGCGTGCGCGGGGCGCATTAGCATGCAGAAATAGAGGAGAGTCAGGGCGGCGATCGCTCTCGAGACGGTGAGACCTTTGTGATCGTGGCCCGTAACGCCGCGCGTATCCGGAAGCGCGGATCCGTACTGCGAAACGACGTTCCGCGTCTCTCGGAACAACGGAAGGCGAAATAACGCGCGCGCGAGAGGGACGACGACGACGACGAGGGCAAGAGAAAGAGGGACACGAGAATAAAGAGAAAATAAGACAGGGAATGTGTACATTAGGATCGGAACGAGGGAATTGCAGCGTGCAGAGAAATCAGGAGAGTTCGTGTACGTTGAAAGGAAGAAAGGCTTTTGGGGTCTGTGTCACGAGGGAGGTAAATGTGTAATATCAGTGTATAAAGTACACATAATGGAGCTTTAACGTGGGCGGCAGGGAAACGTTTCGCAGGAGCCGAGAATACACATGCGGGCAGGGAGAGAAAAACCTGAGGTTCCGGAGTCGTGTATGTGCGAAGAGCGAGAGAGAAAACTCGAGACAGCGGGGTGATGCATTGCAACGGGTCGCCTTGGCTCACCGCGAATTGTCGGCGCCTCGTGGCCCACCGACCCTCTTTTTTTTCTCTCTCGTTCCTTCGAGACTTCTCCCTCTCTCTCTCTCTCTCTTCTCCGGCTTTTCAAACGAATTTTACTGGTCCCCGGGGCACGCGTATTTCTATCGACGCGTCTCGGAACGCGTCGGGAAGAAAACAAACACTTTCTTATTACGAGACCCGAGAATAAATCGACCGGAACGTAAAATCACTCCAGTACACCTTTCATCTCTGTTTTTTTTTCTGCTCTCGGAGAGATTCGCTCGTTTGAACAAATATCTCGTACCTGTTATATTTTTACCTGGTGAAGATTTTTGAGCGATTGGCGAAATAAATGCTTCGCAGATATATTGAACGCGGCGATGAGGAAGACGGAAACGAATCGGAGCAAGATCGTCAGCAAAAGTGACAATAAGCGCGTGGATATGATACGGTACGTGCCGAATTTCCGTAACAACGTGTTGCATCGAGATTCGACACGGCCGCATACAGCAGAGAGAGGATGAGCGGATACAGCTGGTAGTGTCGTACACGAATAAATTCACCGATTCTGAGGCTCCGATCGTGAAACGTACAAAGCTGATGTTCCCGTATCGGAACCTCGTTGATGCCATACCAGAGTGCGCCGTATCGAACGGGAAATCGTCGTATCGAAACTCGTGTACGCACATTGTGCGGAGGTTAGGCGTTTGGCTTAACATGCGAGGATTTTAACCCCGATCTGATGCCTACACAATACAAGATCCGGTGTACGCGTTCTCACGCAACTCGCGATACCCATTTTGGTCCGGATGGATTTGCGTTTCAACAGCTTCAACCAAAATCACAAAAATTTATAGCTTCATACTGATTAGGTATTTAGTTTTCATCTTTATATCAGTATCATCAAATACATGTTTTTTTATCATTAATTTTTGGGGATTTCATTCGAGTATTAATTTGCGACTTGGAAAGTGGATTATATTTGATGTTGAAATTATATATTGGGAGAAAAATATGGAATTTTTTAATATATGTATAGAATATATGAAAAAAGTTTAGCCGAATCAAGTACCATGAATGACTACGAAACATGTTTCAATAATGGTTCATTTTTTAACGATGAGTAACAACTATAACAAATATTCATGATTATATTAATTTTTATGTATTGATAACCTGGATAATTCTTTATATTTAAGGACGTACTATGGGACAGACAATCCCAGCAGAAAGTACATTTTTCACGTTAATTTCGTAAAATCTAAACTCAGGCTTCAACCGAGAAGTTGCCTATTTTTGACTCTCTATTAGCAACTTGAGAATATTTTAACAATAATTTAAATATTTTTCATTATTTAAACAATTAGATTTTTTAATTTAGTAAAGCGTTTTGAAATTAATGTCTATACAAAATGAACATTACTATATACGAATATATATAAAAAAATTACAAGAATCTCATATTTTAAAATTTAGATTCAGTGAATATTTACGAATTTTCCATAAAAAGCAATGTTAAATTTCAACAACTTTGTAGTTTGATAACTCTTAATGTGCTCAGAAAAATAATTTCAAATTTAGCATAACATTTTTGCATGTATACTTAAGAACAAAATATTGAAAATTTATCAAATTCCATATTTTTTAAAATATCATAATAAAAAAGTATGAAACTTATAAAACTTTTTTGTTAGTAAAATTCTATAAGAAATATATATGTATACTATAGTTTTAAAGAAATTCTGTGTACAGTTATCACTATAATAAACATAGTGATATTATATGTCACGACTGCATCGACAGGAACGACGCAGCCGATGAAATTTTCTCTGTTCAGCAAGCAGAATGTAAATCCTCGTATATTGCCTTTGTAACTGATGTATAAGCAGAGTTATCCACAAATGCATGTGTGCGTATATCCAGGACAAATCTTTTCAGCAGAGTGGCATTTTAGACCGAGAATCCTGATTTTGCTTTCTGTGCAACCATCAGCAACCACAGACTCTAATTCCAATTTCGGCTTCGATTCTGCTCAAATGGCTGTTGGAATGATTACTGATTCGAAGCCAGAGAGAACTCACCGCAAATCCAGATAAGAGTGGAATTAAGAACGATGTACATGGAGAAAATATTAATTCACTTTTGTTCAACATATTGCAAAGTATTTGAAATTTTATATGCATTAACCTTTTTTCGCCATCAACTTTTTCACTTATGTGTTAATATATTTTTTAAACAGTGTAATAACAGATTAAAAAATATGTATTCATAATATTTATGTGTTACAGACTGATCAAATGTTGTATGAAAATTTACTTTTTTTCCCTTGTGTAATAAAATGATAAAAATGATTTATTATACAATTAGATTTTCGTTAAATTTATTATATTATTCATTAAATTCTATTTAATTATTATATTGAAAATTACTTTCAATAATTAGATTTCATGAAAAAAATGATTTTAATGAAGAATCACAATTCTATTAAAAATATAATTGAGCACTGTTTTTTATCTTTCGGATAAATTAATGCGTCTCGAGAAAAAAAAAGATATCAAGAATTTTTCAAAAGAAATCAAGGAGTCTTGTTTCCTCGAGTTTGTCGTCTCATGTTCGCCGATTTGCCATCGGCATTACGACTTGGACCAATTTAGCGTCTGCGAATTCGCAGTAACGTTACGAAACCGGGGGACGACGTTCGAGTTATCCTTTCTTTGATACGGTTTCCTTTTCTCTTCAATGGCCGGAGAGGAGGAAGGGGTGGGGCAGAGTGGGTGTGGGGACTCGTTCAATTTGCGAACTTCCCTAATGGAGGTCAATTTCTCCCAAGACCCCTCCTCCGTCCAGCTGACTCAATAAAATACAGAAGAAGCCGACGGTTTCTCGCGAAGAACACGAGAGACTCCTGACTCTTCGGGGTGTTTGCAAAGGGTTGGCAACTCGTAATTTTATCTCACGCACTTTCGCCATTTTTTCCATATGTTATATAGTTTCTTTTTTTATCTGTAAATTATATTGCCGTCAATAAAATTAGACTATTTATTTCCATTTTTATTCCAAATTTTTGGATCCTGCTTTTTCATTTTTTATACATTTCTTGTTTACGAAAATTTCAACTTTTTTTATTTTTATATTTAAATGTTCTATATTTATGATCACGTGTGGACGTGATGGATGAAAAAACTTTATTTTTTGTTATACTGTGAATGATAAATATACCATAATTTTTACATTAGTGGATGAATTCTTTTTTAACTCTGGGCTTTCCAAATACAGAAGACACAAATGCGCGCTAATCTGTTGTGCAATAAAATGGTCGAAATTGAAAACAATCAATCACAGAACGATATAGCTTTATATAGCTTTAGCCTTAATGAAAAAATCGGACACACATATATTTTATTTCATGACACTTTTATATGCTTGGATCGTTTTTACGTATTTTTAGGGAGCGAATGGTATAGATCCTTTCAGAGTAATTACATTTTTGTGGATGGAATCGTTTTTCCGGAATTTCAAATTTATTTTTAGAAACATTCTGTCTATTCTTTTTTTTTCTTTTCCGCAATTAATTTTTCTCAGTCTGGGCATGCAAAATAATGGATTCAAATATTCATGATTGATCTGGCTGAAGTGAAAACTCAATAGAGTTTAAACACCCTGTGAAAATGTATTAATTCCCCAAATATATATTATTCTCAAATATTATCCTTTCATTATTATGTATAAATATAAGAGCAATAGTGAAGATATATAGTGATCCATCAAAATTTCAAATGGAAAGTGATCGAGTGGCTGTCTCATCCTAACAAACAACATCAGGTATTATAATCAAAAACAAAAAGTCTTATCTGGGAGCGGTTTGGAGCAGCGTTCGCAAAAAATCGAATTCTTTTTCATATAGTGTTTAAGTTCCAAAAGTATACATACGCGTATAACGAGTTAAACTTTCATCTTCGTTGAAAAGTAAGCAAGTAACCCTACTTCTCTTCAATTTTTTGTAAAAATATAGTTTTCGTTTTTCAATATTTTACAAGTACACAAAAGTGATAGTAGAATCAATGGTATATGATTTTCAATACAAGTAACATCCGATTGTGTATTTATATCACGCATTTGATTTAAAAAAAACTTAAAAATTTTTCATGAATTTTACACATTGAAACTTCAAAAATATAATAGTATAATATCTTAAAGGACGTATAGCACAGAAAAAACCAACAAAAAGTAAATTCTTGACGTTAAATTCATAAAATGTAGACTCTGGCTCTTTTGTTAAAAAGTTGCCAATTTTTTAAGTCTTAGTTTGACTATCAATTAAATGGTTCAGTAGAACGATTTCAAATTTGGCACGCAATGTTTTCGTATGCTTAAGGTGATGGAAAAACACCCTCAATTTTGAGTGAATTTTTCGGACAAATCTCACGCTCGTATTTTTCAAGTAAATAATTTGAAATTTGAATATATTATGCGGTGTACACTATATACTAGTGTATGACATTCTTGAAATTTCAAAAAAGGAAAAAAAATTGTTTCCTTTGATTTTTTTTTTGTTTTTGAAATTCCGCGAGAATGTCATGCACCAGTATATAGTCCAAATTTGGAATTTGTCCAAAAATCCACTGAAAATTGGGTGTTTTGCATCCCCTTAAGAACAAAATACCAAAAATTTATAAAATTCTCATATATTAAAAAGTATATATCGCTCATATACATCCTTATAATACAAATAATATAATCCGCGTATATTTTCAACCAAAGTACCAAGTTACTTGATTCTAACGAGCTCGTCAAACAACCTTGACACATTATTACGATACTTATTATAGTTGGAAGTTGGTAATCGAACACAAGCGCGTTGCACTTTATAACGCGTATATATTATGTAAACAGAGTCAGAATTCTAAAGATCATCTTACCGGACATGTCGACGGGGTAGCGGTGGTGGAACGGGGTTGTGAAAGTTGTCCATCATGGAGTAGGGATCGTGATCGACGGATTTTCGATCCATGCTGTCGAGCTTGTCGAGCCTGAGGAGTTCGGCCTCGCGAGGCGAGTGAAGCTCACAATGAGCTACGTGAAGTAGAGGTCTCAGGGAAGAGCCACCGTCGCATCTTTGCTGGCTTCCCTGTTGTTGCTGTTGTTGTTGCTGCTGTTGCCGCTGATGCGGACCAATCACCTGGTGGTCCGTACCATCCGTTGAGCGTTGGTCGTCGCCCCAGACCTCGAATTCCCCCGCCGCCGAGTAATCACCGAAGCCGCCGTTCCCCTTCACCGTTGCACCTTTCCGGCCGCGCTTTCCCCGACTTCCGTCCTCGCTTGCCCGAAACGGTATGATTCCGCTCTGCGAAGACAGCACGATATTTTCGACCGACTGGTCCTCCTCGTCGCCGCTGCCCTCGCTACGGCCGCCCTTCTTCCGCCTTCGGCCCTTGGCCCCTTTACTCCTCTTCTTCTTCTTCTTCTTCAGCCCCGTCTCACCGCGATCCCACGTTCGAGCCTCTCCCGGCACGGGATCCGAGCCAAACGGGAAAATGTTACTCCGACTTGGCCGAAAAGGCCTCACAGTTGCTAGATCTCATGCAATTATTCGCCAAAATAATTATTTACGAATTAGCCCGATATATATATATTTATTCCGTAACCTGCAACGATCTTTTTTTTTATATTTTCAATAATTCGTCGCTTGCGCTCAGTTATTTGTTCGCGATTAAATTAATGTCATTTGATCAAGGTTCACTCGAGATCTCACTCTCGACACAGTGAAACACACGCGCACACACTTTTATCGAGATTCGTATATTCTTCCTCGCGATTCGATCTCGTTTATCAGCTTTTTGTTTCAAATCCTTCGCAGCGACGTATACCTCGCGTCCCAATTTATTTTTAATTATTCCGGTGATCGACTCGAGTTCGGTACTTTTGGAATAGAGAGTAAAATTATCGGAGATTCTGAGGCGGCGGAACCAACTCCCGTAATGAAAGTCGAACGCGATATATACGTGTGTACGTCGATAAAAAGGGGGAGGCTCGAGCGCGATAGGAGACAGGGCGTAGAAACGGCAGGTTGAAGCCCTCGAGTCCAAAACTTTCTTATCGATCTGTCAACGCCAGCGAAACTTTCGACTGTTTCAAATTCTCCGGCAAGAGAGCCGTCCGAGCGTGCGTGTATTCTCTAAATCACACTTCCGCGAGATCCTTCGACGACAGGAAAAGAGATCGAGGCCAATTCGATCGCGAATTGAAAAATTTCTACGAGTCTTCAAGATATTTTGAAAAACTCGTTACTTCCTGCTGTCAACACGGACTCCGATAACGGATGTTCGATCCAGAAGGCAAAATTGGACCCCACGTTAACTCGCGAATATCTTTCACTCTTCTCTCTCTCTCTCGCTCTTTTTTTTCTTTCGCTCTCTCCCTCTCTTTTCCCCGATTTTTATCCAGATGCTTATACAGTCACTTATCGCGTTTCAGAAAACATAACATCGACAACTTGGCGCTTCTTCTTCCTTTTAGACTTTTTAATCCTCGGCTTATTATCCTCACTTTTTGTCACTTCACATCGGAATATTCACTTTGCCGATTTTATTTGATTTTTTTTTCTTCCTCCCCGAATGTTCACTCTTCCTCGAAACGAATTTTATACCCTTTTTCAAATTATTTTTCGACCGGAATTCCTGACTGAGCGATTTTTGGACCCTTCAATAAAATACGTAACTTTCAAGTTTCTGCGTTGTGGAGCAAGAAATTACACTCTTTTTCTCGAATGCAAATTTTTGGTAAACAACTTTTTTAATTTTTTTTTATCAAATTATGAAAAAATGTTATTCGATGATGCACAGGGCGACGGTCTGCCGTAGAAAATGTTTGTTCGATCGATTCGAAAATAAATTCAAGAGGAAACTGTGGTTAAAATTTCTGCATTGAAAAAACAGATCAGTTGAATCAAATAAACGTACTCGAAAAAATTTATTATTTTAGTGAATAAATATGTTTCGAAAAATTAAATATGTATTCTAATAAATTTTATTTTACATATTTTTATGTTTTTAAAATTACGCAAAAATTTC
The DNA here is from genome assembly GCA_030522545.1 of Cremastinae sp. A BG-2022a. Taxonomy (NCBI): domain Eukaryota; kingdom Metazoa; phylum Arthropoda; class Insecta; order Hymenoptera; family Ichneumonidae; species Cremastinae sp. A BG-2022a. The sequence continues at coordinate 74,747 of JAPYYW010000107.1, read as the reverse complement.
AAATAAGCATATCAAAATGAATATTTATTGATAAATCAAGAAGTATAATTTTTTTGGTCAACCATAGATGTATTCCGTGACAATCGATATACTTGATTTTAATCGAATTTTCTCGATTTAACTTTTTTTCCTCAGTGTACTCTCATTAACCCTTCTCGTACACCTGGGGATTCAGTGGACCCCAGGACTTTTTTTCGTAAAAAACTATGTTCGACCTTTCTCGTTTGACAACCTGCATTTTAGAGAACCTTAATTTTTTTTAATTTTATTCTATCGCATTTCAAAGTTTGCATTTTAGTTTTTGATTGTCTTCAAATTGGACAAATAGTCTTCTCACAGCAAACATTGGAAAATCAAATAAAAAATAGCAGAGGTGTGCACGAGAAGGGTTAAAAACTATATTTCCCCTCTCTACGCAAAAAAATAATATTCGCAAGAAGTAAAAAACTAGTTCGAAAGAACAATGAAAGTATTTCGCGAACGTCAGCCAATTAATTTTTCTAGAATTATTCAAACGCGTCTTTTTAAAAATTTTTCCAGCCCGCTTGCACGATCGGGATCGGGGTAACGATAAATTATAATTCAGAGTGCATGCATATGTCAATGTTGCATGCTGAAAGGAGATTCGGAGGGAAGAGAGGAAGGTTTTAGCGCGAGAGTCTGGCCTCTCCCCGGATTTTCCGTGGAAACCCAATTTCTACGGTGAAGCGTGTAAGCGCGCGAGAGAGAGAGAAAGAGGGGGGCTGAGTGTCACCGGTGATTAAGCCGGGTTGTAGGAGAGAGCGCACGGTTTGGAAGCTCGGGTAAAACCTAATTGGGTCACGGGGACTCGCTCTCTCTCTCTCTCTCTCACACGTCAGTACTAGCTGCGCCACGAATGAGAAATCCGCGCGCAAGTACGTTGGCCCTCGACGTACACGCACGAAACTTGCACCCTTCCCCAATACCCCTTCCAAACGAAAACAACAAAAAAAGCAAACAAAACACCGCTTAATACGAAAAGTTAAATCATTTTTCATCCCTCCGAATGACAAAATTCACAAGTTGACGAAGTAATTTTCAATTTCACATCGCATCAAAGTTTATCAAGGATTTACTGAATATATCTCGAAATATTTGAAAATTTTAATCAACTGTCGATATATATTGTTTAATGTACTTTGATATTTTTTTCAGTCTGACGACGCGTCGAAAAAAAAAAATCGCGGTCGTGCTGTGCCGTAAATCTTGAAAAAGTTAAAGAAACGATCGAAGAACGTGTATGCAGGATTGGAAGAAGGAATTTCGTAAACAAAAGTGATCGTATTACGTTTTTAAACGGGGAACCGTCGCAGGACTGTTAACGCACGGCGTGAAGAAAAGGATTGTACGAAATTCGGAGAATATTCCACTCTTCGGGAATTCGAGGAAATTTGAGCTCGAAACGTGTTTGTTTTTATTCTCGACATGCACGCGTAGCGAGAACACTTTTGACGCGATTATTTCGAAACGGAACGATTATTTAGTCGTGCGCGCTCGCAGGAGAATTGAGCCGCGTTAACGGTGCGATTATCGCGTGTTGCCCGATACGCCAAAACGACGTGCAACCGCGAGAAGAGCGGATCAAAGACTGGAGGCTACGGCGGCGCAACGCCCGAGACAAAGTGTTACTGGAGGCTCCCCACTCGCCACCGGCGACTCAGGCGCGTGCGTCGACAACCCTTCGCTCCGTCTCTCTCGCACGCGTTTCGGTAGCGCGACTCCGTTTCATTCTCTCTAACAGGTTTTACTACCGCCATTTTTGTCCCTGTTCAACGCGCGTTTCGGTACAATCGCGGCGTCTCTCTCGATCTTTCGTGGTCTTCTCGGCAAGGGGCTCGTCGCGTCGTGCATTCGCCCCTCTGCACAACATAGGCAGTGCTCGTAGAAAAATTCTCCCGTCGCTTTAGCATCGGCTCCTCTCACTTTCTCTCGCTCAACGCCCACAGGCTCGACCCTCGGAAGCGAGCGCCGCCGCTCGGTCGATCCGATCACTATTCTAGATAGAAATATGATGTATAACCAGAATTATTCTTCCTACTCGTCAAGGGGGTTATTTCTCTTTCTTTTTACTCCTTTTCCTCTCTCGCTCTTTCACTCACGTATCATTTCTCTCTCTCTCTCCCTCTCGCTCTCTCGCGGGCTTTAATCTCATTATTCTGGTACTCGTCTAATCGAATTTTTAAAATAATTTCCTGTACTTGGAACACGAAAAATGATACACTTTTTCTAATTGGATACTGCTCTTTTTGCTCCTTCGTTTTTCATAAAAACTGCGTTTCGAGATATAGCGGCTCAAATATCGGAGAATCGATTTCATTTTAATGAGATTTTACTTATTCCGCGCGATACGATAAAAAGAAGGGATAGACTTTGCAGTTCTGGCAAATATATTATAACGGTATATAAATATTTGACGATTAATTTTAAATGCATTTTTGATGGGCATTTCAGTATATTATTACTCTAGAACGAGTCAATTTTTTATCCATGATTTATTGAAATTCGGAGGGTAGAAAATTTTGGTGTTGGTTGTGTGGGAGCATGTGAGGGATGTCGGAGGCGCCTGCGCTCGGGAAAAGTCGTGAAGGTTTTCGGTGACAGAGAAATCGCAGCGGAAGCAGGAAGAAGCGCCTGGTACGAAGTCACTATCTCGTCTGTGCAGGGATTTCAAAACGTAAGGAAAAACTGAACATTTTTCACACTGAAAAAAAATCGATAGAAAAATATTATTGTGAAATGATAAACATAATGTGAAATATATAATATATTCGGATGTATTGAAAAAAAATTATGAATGCATATAAATGGATAAATTTTATTATGCCATGGAATAATCGTCCTTCGGCAAAATTTAATATAAACATGCTGAAATTATAAACTAAAAAATAATCTTAAAACTAAATTTCGATATTATATATAGATTTTACATAAAGGATCAATATAGGATCAATAATATATCGACATCGAATATTATTTATGAGAATTATATGTAAAATGTATAATAATCTTCGATACTTTTGTCTCATATGTGGACAAAGAAGAGCTTTTTTGCTTCTTGAAAATAATGTCAAGTATGTGAAGGGAAGAGTGGAGCGAACTGTAAGGCTGAACTGCTATATACTGTCTCTAATATAAAAGAGAGTTTTTCACGATAAATTAATGAGAATTAAATTTCATATACATTTGTAAATTTTTTGATATTATATATAGCTGTCATATTAGTGAATAGTTGAAGCACACGCTTTAAACAATTTTCACATGTGATATTGTTTAAATAATGAAAAACGAAAAAATTTAATGAAATATTTTCATATCTTATTTAACTTGTTAGTAAAATCATACATCAAATATATGAAATACATTTGACAGTGATTTCACTGTTTCTTATAATTTTATTCAGGAAATATGATATAAACTTTTCTCCATAAAGCTTCGTATTCGAATTGCATAGGTTGAAATTAAATTTCTCATTTAAATGGTCGTTCACTCATTTAAAACTTCTTTTATTGTTGAAGTTTCATTATACAGCATACATTAATTTAAGATTTTTATCTAATAACATTTATATAGTATTTCAACACCCTTAAGGTGGTTGGTCTGCGACAGTCAAATCCAAAAGTTTATCCTGTTTCGATGACGTTTTTCTCACGTTCACAGTGATTTGCGAGATTAAATTTATTAAGAAAAGTTGTTGCAAATGTATTAAAGAATAACATACTCTAAATTCAAGGTTATTCAAGGTTAGACATAATCAATACATTTGGTTCATAATTAACACATTTTTTACGATAGATTTTTCGAAAAAATTAATCAAAGTTTCTTCTATGTCATATAAAACTCTCTCCAAAATTTTAGGAGACTTATTCACCGTCTGGAATTTGAGATATTTATTATTGAAAATTGTAGTTCAAACACGCGCTCTTATGGAAAGTATACAAAAGAATGTGATATCTGTCATTAAGGTAGTACAACCGAGACAGTCTTTTCAAAAGTTTGTCCTTATGTGTGAACTTGATGTAAAATCATCAGTTGACATTTTTTGAGACAGAATTTATTAAAAAATTGCACAGATCTTCGTTAGCATTGTGTTAACGTGTTTGCCAAATTTTAAAAGGCTTTACCACGTAGTTTTAGATATCAATTTTTAAAAATTGCTACTTTTAACATGGGCTCTTATGAAAGTTTCGAAAAAGCAACGACTTTCAATGTATAATATCTCAATTTCTAGATGGTGAAGCTTTGTCAAATTTGACACATTATGTTTTCATATATGTAATTAAAGAAGACATGTGCACATTTTTAAGAAATCTGTCTCAACTCGGCTTTTCGGTTGTACTATCTTAAATATCTCCTTAAATGTCTTATTTTACAGACCAACCACCTTAAGGAGGTTCTTGCATGAATCGATTTCAAAGACAGATTTTGTAAAAGAAACTCTTCGGGGGATTGAAAATGACGAAAAACGAATTTCGTACACTAAAAAACATCGTCGAGTCCAATGAATATATTTAATAAAATGCGAAATAAAATAGACAATAAAAATGCATAAGTGGGGAAGGAAGAGACGCAAAGCCCCGGATATACGTCCCCAGTCTCATTTCGCAATTTTAATCCCGGCTACTTGATCCGATGACGCGAGAGCTCCTCGCGTTCCCGGTTTATTTTTCACGAGGAGGAAAACTGAAGTTCGGCTGGCGAGAGAAGCACGCGCACTCGCGCAACGTCTGCTTTCGATGAACTTTTTTTTTCTCCTCTCACTCTTGCGCCTCAGCGCGTCTTTTTTTCCCCATCTCGTCTCGAGGATTTTTTCATTTTTTTCCAGCTCCGTGCGCGTCTTCGGGTTTCGCACGAAGCTCCCTCCGCCGTCTCTAATTCTCTCCTTCGTCTTCCCTTTTTTTCTTTCTGTGCATATACGCGCGAGGGCGGGGCAGGGGGAATTGCGAAGAAAGAAGTCTCACTGTGATAACACACGAATGACATAAATCATCTGACTTAACGATATACTCAATTTTCGAGCAATTTTTTCGGCTTCTCACCCTTCGCACTCCTTTTCTTTTCACCCTCGCGAATTTGCTCCCCAAAAACCAGAGACACCTCCATTCTTTTTACTCCTCTCGCCTTTCCCATTTATCAAAACAAAAAAAATGTGTTTCCAAAACTAATTTCAGACTCGTTATTTTTTTTTTACTATATTATTTTAGATATGTTTTTTCTTTATCCGCGATCCAATAGTTTTACTGATGTATTATGGCATATAACTTCTTAAAGTGTTTTTCATTGAATGAAATAATTTTGTGATACTCGAGGAGGAGTGAAGAAAACACGGAATATTTTTTTATGGAATGGAAGGGAACGAATGTAGATCGAAAAACGAGCTTTTAATGAAGATCGAATGAAAGCGAGACGAGAATTTCGATAAAATATTAACCAGCGAGGGAGAGAGGGAGAGAGGCAGGAAGGAAAGAAAAAAAACACAAGAGTATCGGAAAAACCGAAAGTTTCCCTTCTTTTTTCAGTCTTTTGCTTGGAAAACCCTCTTTCGTATACGGGAGAGGGAGAAAAGTAAGCAGTCGCTCACGATGTGTAAACACACGTGAATCATTTCGCCCTCTCTCAGCCTCTCTCTCTCTCTTTTCTCGCTTTCCTTCTGTGGTATCGACTAGAACCACACGTTCTCCTCTTTGTACGTAACGCCCAGGCACTGGAAAACCTTCCTTCCATCCTGGCCAACTTCTGCTTTCATTTGTTTTACATCTAAAGCAAGATTAAATTTTTAAACATAAATTTATTTTTATTTAAAAAATTTTTTTAATTTTTACTTAATATAATATTTAATTTACAAAAAATAAAAATTTTAACAAAAAGCTGATTAAAAAAATGTTCGTCAAAGGCACAAGACGAGATGCCAAGAAAAAGAAGAGAGCGAGAGAAAAAGAGACAGATATGGAGAAAAAAATAAAGAGAGGAATGAGAAGGGAGAAAAATGAGAATTTTTTTTTCCCGGCTTTGAGCCAAGCGAAAAGAGTTTACGAAAAGGATTTGCCCGTGAGGCATGCAGGTGAGAGAAGACCAGGTAGCGGGCTTACGAATAACTTCGTATGAGAGAATGCGCGATCATTCTTCGGGTTTATGAATTCACGTTGGAATTCACGTCCTGGAAGCCGCGCGCATGTACATTCTTGGCTTTAACGAAAATCCACCAAATAAAATTAAACAGAAACAAACGACAAATATTAACTATAAATAAATAAAGGCATATACGAAATTTTGGACTAAACGCATGAACGGTATGAAATCGATGAGAGTAATAATTCGAATAAAATGTGTATTCGTGAGAGAATGGAAAATACACGTTGCGCGAGGTCCAAGGATGACAAGCTCGTAACTATATATAGCGAGGCGAAGGATTCGCAAAGAGCGAACGAGAGGCACGCCGGGCGGAAATCTCGAAGGAGAGAGAGACCCGTCGCGAGAATACAGGATGAGAGAGGGGAGTGGGGTTGGAGAAAGGAGCCGAGGGGTAGGAAGAAGTATGAGAAAATTCACGACAGAGGTCCTTTGATGTCGTTAAACCGAAAACATCCGTAAACGATGGCCTCCCGCATCCTCGGCCTACGTGCATGCAACCAACCTAGTGAATCAACAGAGAGATCGTACAAATACACTTTGTACGTTCGCACACCAACACTTTTCTGCGTATATACAAATTTCCACACGTATATAATACTTTATACATATATATGCGTGTGTATAAATAATTTATATTCGTGCGTGCCTCGTGTATACATATAGATATATTATTCCTACATGGAGCTTTCTTTTCCCTTGACGAAACGCGTGGGGGGATACAAACGCGAGATTTCCGCCAACGAGCCTTCAAGGGATATTCTTTCGGTCTCGGGTTGACTTCGCATCTCCGGACTTTTGACTCTCTCCCTTCTCCCATCGTTCCTATATTACTCATTTTCTCTCCGACTTCTGGCTGTCGTTCTGTATCGGGTACCTCGTAGATACTTTTTTTTCGTCCTCGAACTTCTTTCAACGGGATCGAGAGAAAAATCTTCTTGTACGCGCGTCACATTAACCAAAAACTCTCGGAGTATCCTCGGAAAGAATGTATAAGCGCGAAAGTACGTGTACAGGATGTTTCAGAAATCTCAGATACAGAGGATCTAACTGCATTGCTGTATGTGCCACTTTTAACACGAATTCGCGACTAATAGATGGTTTTTTTATCGTTCTTCATGGTTTATTGTTCGTCGGTTGAAAATTGATTGATTATTATTTACAGGTTAATGAAAGTTTGTACTTGAATATTATATAAATTTAAACCTAATTAAATTATATTGAATTAAACTAAATATTAAATTAAACTGATTAATAGTCAAAATTATATTCGAATTGAATACTGTGAATTTTAAAAACAATCGAAATTCAAATAATTAAATCGTAATTAAATCTTCAATATTATAAAATTTGAAATCTTCCGAAAATCAGATGATCCATTTTTAATTTAAGCTTTGAAACTTTAAAAGTTGAAACCAATTAAAATATGTAGATAATTAAATGAATCAAAATGAATTGAAATCCAAATAATGGAGTTCCAATTCAAGCTTTAAATTTCAATTTAGATTTCATCGCCAACTTTCAGTTCAAACTTCAACACCCAAAAATTTGAAACCAATATGAAATCGTAATATTTAATCAACACCGTTCTATTGACAACAATTATAAATATAAATTGTTGAGTAAAATTATAAACATATTGTTTGAATTTCTCGATATTCAAATTTTTATAAAAATTTGCTCAAAGTAAAATCTTAAATAGAATATTAGCTTATATTCTTTATTTTTTACGTTTACTTGCGAGCCATCCGGTACAAAGTTTCGTATATATATTTCGCCACAAGTCGCCCGAGCGTTTTAGTCGCGAAAATTCCAGGAAAATATTTTTGACCTTTAGACTCGAGGACGTGCTGTAAAAGCTTTTAGGATATGACGCAAAAAAGTATCCGTGTATTTTTCCACGGACACAAACATATCAGGACGATGCGTAGACGTATTTATACGGGGGTGTGTTTGCTGTATATATCGAAAGAGTTTTATGCACTACGAAAATCTCTCGGTAAACGTTCCGCTAAATTTTCCAGCTTGATAAAAATCTTTCATAAACTTTCAGCTCTCCTTTATTTCGAGCACGCTTTTCTCTTTCTGGTATACCTTTTTTTCCTTTCCTTTTTTTTGTGGACTTTCGTCCGAGTCAATTTCGCAAAAGACCTTTGATCTACGTTTTTTATATTTATTTATTCATTCCTCTTTTTTTTAGAGCGATGGGAAAGCTTTTAAAATATCAGCGAAGATTTTCGGATTTTTGCTTTTCCGAAGTGAATTCTTCATTCAGGAATTGACAGTTTTTTTATATCAAATTTTTTTTTAAGTCGCTGAAGAATATTCGGGACTCTATCGGGGATCGAAATCTGAATGTTGAAGAAACGAGGAAAAAGTAATCAAGGTTTAAAACATAAACAACATTTTCTCGGTGTCGAAAGCGCTTTTTCTCCTGCCAGGAGCACGTGATCCTTTTGTTCTCAAATTTCACCCTTGTATCCTCTGGCAATTTTTCCCCGGAGATCACGCCGGTGCGAGGCAAAATGAGGAAAAGAAAGAAGAAGCCCTGACTCGACAATGGAACGCGAAAGAATTTCATGATGTGAAAAAAAAGAAGATGAAAAAAGGGGAGAAAAATTCATGCTTTCATTCTCCTTTTCCAACCTTTGTAAACTCACTTTTTTTTCTCTCTTCATTGATAGTTACGTTACGTGGCTTTTAGTTTTTCTTTCGCAATGCATTAAAAATCCAGATTAAGGTGAAATTTTAAAAATTCAACATTTCCGATTACTAACGCTCTTCGAAGTTGATAAAATGAAATGTATAATGAAAGACCGCGGACAGGTAGAGGAAGAGATGAAGAGAGGAAAGAATAAAAGTGAAAAATACGAGAGAGATGAGAGAAACATCAGAAATGAAGAGACCAGAAGAGAGAAAATAGTGATAAAATTTAAACGGGAAACGAGCGTGAGGAATTGATGCTCTCGAGTCGTTTTCTCCATCGGTTCGATGACACGAGTCGTTAAGACGATCACACGAAGCGGAAAAATCGACTCGTTATACCTTCTTATGCCATTATAATACAAAGTTCTCGAGCGAGACATCGACCAGTTTCATTGGCGTATGAGAGAACACGTACGTCGGGTCTCTCCATTTTTATTCGTTCTATCGATCTGCTTGTAACGAGCCTCTTCGTACGGTTTCTCAAAGAAGATAAATAAAGAGAACACGTCGTCGTCTTCCGAGAGAATAACGATGAGAAATACACGCATACGCCCACGCACACATTAACGCACTTTTTCGTCTCTCTTTGACGTCACCGTACCTGCGCCAGAGCCTATATGCGTTATGATAAATGATTGTGAGCTCTTTTCTATATACTCTCCAAGTCACTCCTTTTCTTCGACCCTAATGCACAGACCATTCGTAGCGTGGAAAATATTCGTTTTGCTCACGTCAGGCTTCTGCTGCCCATTTTTTTTTCAGTCTCTAACGAATTGAATAAACTTCGGTGAAAAACGTTGGAATCCATTCCAAACTTTTCCACGAATGTATAGCTTGAGAAGCGTGTTCACGATTCGTTGAAATATGACAAGATCAAATTTTAGAGCCCATACGAGGAAGAAATTATATCGATCATTTTTCACATATTTATCGAAAGTATATATATTTATTTTTAAGGTATAGTTGCTCTGTGACAGGAAAATACATTTTTTCAGTTTTTCTCACATTGAGCTTAAATTTATTAAGAAGAGTTGTTGCAAATCGGTTCAAGAACAACATACTCAAAATTCAAGGTCATTCAAGGAGACATGTACTCGTTAAATACTTATGAAAAGCAAGAATAATAAAGTTATGGGATGTTAATAAAAAAAACTGAAGAAAACTTTTTTTAAGTATCATAGAGGATCGTGTAAAATTTCAACAAGCTTCACTGTCCAGAAGGCAAGATATTTAGGATTGAAAAATGTATATCTCAATATCTACACTGTGAAACCTTTTAAAATTTGATACATGTATGTAAGATCATATAAAAAAGTTTTGCACAAATTTTCAACGAAATCCCAAAACTTATATGATTTTGTGCTAGAACTACCATAAGAAAAGTTTTTTTATAATATTGACTAATATAATCTAAATTAAACATCACCCAAGATGAGATATATTTCAAGTTTTCATATAATATACTTATTATACACAATTAACAAAAATTTTAGAATATAGATTTAAAAAAAATGCATCCAAAGTTTCTTCGATGTTCTTTATAAATGCTTGCAAGTTTTGCATACATTTATCGTTAAAGCATACATTTTGATCTTGACTGTATACCGAGACAAATGTACGTTAATCGTCAAATATTGGAATAGTGCATGACATCGTTTAAGAAGATTCACGAAAATATTGAATCATGCTCAGCGATCGAGTTTCGTATAATTTATCAGAATTACGTGACAATGTAGAGCTTCATTTCCGTAAGCACTCCCGGGGAACATCCTTTTCCCGTGAACAGTCGCAGAGATCGCGAACGACGATATGACGAATAGTCCAGACACGTGAGCGTTATGTTCGCTCGTTTGACTGGATTCTATGTCGTTCTAATGTGCTCCGGGGGAAGGAGCAACAGTCGAATCGTCGCGAGGATAATACTCGCGAGTCCGTAGACTCTGCTCATGTTCCACCGCGACTATGGGATTAATTCACCGAACACGTTCGATATCTCGTACGTGCACGCACCTATGCGGATACAGGTCCATTCATGATCAACGGGAATTAATAAATTTGTAAAAAAAATTTACGCGATGGACCAGAACTGACTTCAGATTCAGCAGGTCAAAATAGTTCTGGGTCAAAGTACACATTTTTTTTTACGGACTTGTATAATTATTATTTTTTATATAATATATGTAATGATATAAGTATAACACAAGAGACAATTGCTAAAATGATCCAAGTGGATGAGATTCTTTTCTGAATCAAGTTTTCAAAGGATTTTTCAAGGAAATACAGGTTTGAAAGTCCTGCGACTGGCTTTTATGAAGTATAAACTCCCAACGGGACTCTGTTCCAGTTTGAAAGCAGAATGAACAAATCGAGCCTGATGAGCAATAACCACTCTTCGTTAGAAATCTTCTTGCATGACTCCGCATGTCACTCGAGATAGATATAAAATTCAGTGAGGTAAAGACTTTCAACTTATGTTACGTAGACTTAATTCAGTCAATTTTCACATAATTTAGTACAACTTTTGAAATAAATATCAAACTGACTTACTATACCTACACCGTTCAATACGTGAATCAATAAGAGATATAATGCGAATAGATTTTACAATAATCTGACAACTGCACTTAAGATTATTAGTAAATTCGTAATTAACTCGTAAATTTTAAACGACTAATTGATAGTGTATGGTTGTTTTCGTACGAGTACAGAAAAGAACGTTATGCGAAACTTTTTTAGGATTTTATGAAAAAAAAAGGCAGAGCACTTGTACGGTTCATTCGATCACCGTGCGGCAATCAGCGAGCATGCGTTGTGTTCTCTGCCTTGTTGACATATTCAGCTCAGTTTTTTTTTAGGTATTTTGATTGTCCAATTTGTCACAACGCTCAACTAGACCGCTCGTCCAATTGATCTATATGTGACCTGAATCCAGGTCGGAGATTTTCGAATCGAGATTGGCAATTTTCCGAATCAATTTTCTTACATAAAATTTCATCAAATAATAAATAAATTTTTCTTTTTATTGATTTTACATTGATGACGATGGCAAAAAGTTTTTTTCCCGATATTGCTTGACATTTGCGTTTTTCAAGTCAAGACAACAATTACAAACATTTAAGGTAGGAGTCGCGTGAAAATAGTTTGAGACAGAATTTCTTAAAAATTTGTACAAATCTTCTTTGAAGTCATGTTGCAACGTATGCCAAATTTTATGAAGCTTTACGATTTAGTAATCGAGATATTAATTTTTTAAAATCATCGCATTTATCAATCTCCCATAAGAGCCCATATGTTAAAAGTGGCGATTAAAAAAATATATATCTCCATAACCACATAGCGAAGCCTCTTTAAATTTTACACACATGTTAATATAATGTCCAAGAAGATCAGTAAAAATATTGAAAAAATTCTGTCTCAAAAAAAATTCAAGTGATGATTTTACATTTAGTTAACACGACAGCCAAACTTTTGAATATACTGTCACACGTAAGTTTGTAATTGATGAACATAATGATCAATATATTGTAAGTTGGCCCAATAGGAGAACAATACACGACCCGATGACACTCCAGCTCATGTCAATACATGCAATTTGGCATTAGTTCACTTTCTAAATATGCACCACTATATACCATTTAAAAAATTAAAAGACATTGCAGTCATTATCCTATTTCTTGATTCTTTTAGAAAATTGATGATTTTGAGAGGGTCTGTATACATCAAAATATTTAAACATGCATTAAATGATGTATGTTTAGAACGAAGGACCATCAGGCAAGAACAACGTTGACGTGGCAACGTCGATCTTCTGGCACGGAGGACTTGAGTGACGTGAAAAGGACATCATTCAAATCGTTGGTGGCTTGTGAATGATATTATCGTATAGGAAAGTGGCGCACGAGCTTCCATATGCAATCCACGATGTTATATCGGTTTCTACGTTAGTCATGGTGTAACGTTGTTGTATATTGAATATGTATGCATTTACATACACGGTGTCTCACAATTCAACATCGGAACAATCAAATTACACTCTTCACCAGAATTCAAAGACACAAGATTTCGGATTGGTTTTTTATTGGTGAACCAATTGGAATTCTCACGGGCGTGTTACTTCGCTCTCATTGATGCGCATCGTTCGTTGATGGAGCGATCTCGATTTGTTGTCGATTGGTTGGATATTGCTTGGATCTATAAAAGACGAAATACAGTTTTCGACTTGGATTTTTCTCAAGGATTTCCACCCTTTGTTTCATTATTTACATCTATTTGTAGGACACCGTGTGCCGAGGCAATATCGCACGTGTTATCCACAGTATACGTAACTATTGGCCGATTTTATAGTTTAACCGTTACGGAGGACTTGGCAGGATTCCAATTTCTCCACTATCCTCGCCTCGTCCCTTTTCTCCCTTTCTCTTTCTACCTCTATCTTTCTCCGACTTCGGGAGACATTCACGTAATAGTTTACCGTGTGAAATTCCATTTCTGTAGTTACGGTTACGTAGCTCCCGAAGCCTGAAACTTTTCAAGAAATTCATAGACTCGGAATGAGAATTCATGAAGAACCTTTTTTACGAAAGGAATTTCCAGAAAGTTATTTCAGACGGAAAAAGAATAATGAGATGGGAAAAAGTGGGAATATTGTTTTACATCGTTTATCAAGTTGTACAGAGAATATAATATTTTTTCGTCTCTGGTTATTGATGGGAAGTATATTATTAATTACGACGAATGTACTCTTAAGTTTTGTCCTTGAATCAATGTGAGTACGTTTCCCTTATTTAAACTCGGAGCATCGTCGTGTGTCGGCGCCACAATGGATTTTACTGATCTGATAAACTTACAGCCACGACTCAGCGTGTATATTTGCGATGTTAGATCAAATACGCGAATTTTCCTGCGTATACACAAAGGACTGTGTTTACCGAGATTCGAGAATCGCAAATTGTATCAGCTTGTGATATCCGATTGCGTCGGGGCGTTTTCTTGGCTACGGTCACATATAGTATATAGTTCGGGTAGTCTCCCAGAGAAAATGCAATGAGATCGAAGTAAGCTGAGGAGAATAAAAAGAGAAATGCATGGGAGTCAGAGTGCACGAAGACTCGAGCCTGTAACTCGGAGACGACACTGCACACTCTCCAAGATGGATATTTATATTTCTATACCGGGTGACAAGCGTTAATGGAATCTAGAGTCAGAATTGAATGGATTGTTTGATATGTTTTATAAATGACTCTTTGTCCTACACTTTGCATTTTATAAAAAGAGAGTAGAATATTTAAAAAATATATCGAGTAATTCGATTTTCCTAAAATTGGCCATCAGAAATGAATGAAATGAGCTGAAACTGAAAGATGATCGTACAGGGGAAAATTCAAGATAATTTTCCAGCCTTACATCACCTGGTTAACATTTTTTTTCACGTATAAAGGAAAAATCATTAGATTTAATATTTTAAGGGTAACTTTTTGAAAATTCATTAAAAAAACTATTTACGTCACATATTCCCAGAAAAAAGTAAATTCTTGACATTAAATTCGTATAATCCAGACTTTGGTTTTTGCTAAAAAGTTGCGAATTTTTGAGTCATAGTTTGACTATCAATTGGCAACTTGAGCATATTTTAACATTTTTTTTATTGTTTATATAATGAAAATAATGAACTCTACTACGAATATATAAAAAAAATCCACAAAAATCTCATATTTAAAAATTTGTACTGAGTGCAAATTTACGAATTCTCCATAAGAAGCAATATGTCAAATCTCAACAACTTTGGAGTTTGATAATTATTAAACCACTTAGTAAAACGATTTCAAATTTGACACAATATTTTTTTTCATTTGCTTGAGAACAAAATATCAAAAATTGATCAAATTCTCATATTTTATCGCTGGTACATCCTTAATAATAAATCAGTATTTAGATTGAAAATAATTTGAGGGATTGATCGATTGGAGACTTCGGAGACACCCGGAAAGCCGGGTGAATGTGGGCGCAAGGCTGCGCCCGAAGCTTTTCGCTGGGGCGTTTCTCTGTGCGTCGGCTCACTGCAAATAAAGCCTCACCCGCTCGGTTTGTTTGAAACATTGAGCAAACGTCGGTTGTTTAACCGGGCGAACGATTTAGAGGTGGTTGCCGAACGGTTATATGGTAAAGTACAGGGTGCATAAAAGAGAGAAAAGAGAGAGAGAGAGACAGACGGAAAAAAGTGAGAAGAAGAAGAATGAAAAAGAGGGATTGAAAGCGGACGAACCTAAAACCCGTTCGACCCTTCTTTTTCCACGTGTTTTTCAGCTCCGCTCGAGCGCGAATCCTTCTCCTCTTTCCCAATTCTTTTATAAGTGTCTCTCATTTCTCACACTCCTTCCTCGTCTCGTTCTCCTCTCTTTTTACGCTCCGTTCCGTCGTTCTTTCCCGCTCGCCCGTTCCTTCCGATACGCTTTATCCGAAGACTCGGATCTTGTCATATTTTGCTCAACAACTCGCACAGAAGCTTTCCAATCGAGCCACGTTTGACGAGCCAAAAATGACGGGCGAAAAAATTATCGAAACGGCGAGAAATAACCAGACAAAAAAAATGGATCAGAGCGAAATAAATTCTTCATATAGAGATTCGAAAAAAAAGATTGACCAAATTGCCGGATAATTTCTTTCGGGTCGTGACGTGTTTTTGATTCAATAGAAATTGATTGTGTGTGGCCAAAGTGACGAGGCGCTTTTCCTCCCCATTTCGGAAGGAAGAACTATATAGTCTGCTCGGCCCTGCACCGAAATCTCTATATAATAAATTAATTAAAGAAGGGTCTCTCGAGGACTTTTATTGTCCATAGATCTGTCCAGAATTTTCCGTCTCGCTCTCGCTTTCTGGGTCTAGTGGATCCAATAAAATTAGTGAACATCCTCTCATCGGCGCCCGCCAGATATTCAACTCTCATCGACAGCCAATAAAGACGTGCTAGCCTTCGCAAATAGATACTACGCGAGTTTTAATGAAACGAAGCTCCAAGCAAGAATGTGTGTTCGTACGAACACGGAAACATTGAAACCACTCTCTGGTAATTATTTTCATCATTTCTTTTTTAACACATCCAATTCAATTAAGGATGTTGTGTTCAAAAAACGAAAATGAAGAAATTTTTTGAAAATTTTACATAATATTGAGCAACATCTCTAAAAAGTTGTGTAAAAATTAGGAAAATTAGGAATAAGCTCCTCTTTAAGATATTAATTGATAAAAATTGCTATTTTTTGTACCTTTCTATACAAGAGCACAAAAATAAAAAGTTGCTATTTTATATATAATAAATATCTCAGTAACGAGCTTCCTAATTTAAACGAAAGTTTGCACTGATATTTGTATGGCATTGACGAAGCTTCATCAAATTTTTCAAAAAAATGTCATGTCAAAAATGTCATCATTTTTTTTGTGCAATTTTTGTTAATAAATGATCGTGAATTTCGTCAATTGATTTGCAGTTACTCTCAAACGACTTCGTATATGGGAGAAAAACATTGTCAAACTACACCCTTAAAAAAATTAAGTTCGACTATTTCAAATATGTATTTTTAATAAATAATCATAATTTAATTATTAATTATTTTTTATTGATTTTTTGTTGAGATATTTTATTGCGTTCAGAATATGGAGAGAGAATAGATAAAACGACGCAGACATCCGAGAAAAATGATTGCGTAGAATTTTTATAATCTTCTGGCCATACGCTCGTTTATCGCGCTTCTTGGCAGCCCCCGCGTCCTCTCGGACGTTCCGCTCGCTTTTTTCCGTCGCCATTGGACGATGCATTATCGTAAAATGATTTTAAGATCGAGAGCCTCGTCGTGTTGCAGACACGGGATTAGTGTCAGCTCTGGTAAAAGGACCAACAGGACGAGGAGGAAAAAGGAGAAGAAAAAAGAAGAGTCCTGTTTCACCCTCGTTGATGCGAAAGCGTGATTACTTTTCCTCCGACGATTTAACGACCTGAAGATACAATATCGAGTTACGTACATATATATATTGTCAGCACAATACTAACCATTCCAAACTTCATAGAATAAGAATAACAGTGAAATTCAAAAAGAAATTTTTGAATCATTTTTTCGCTTCTGATTCATATGATCTTTTTTTATAAATACACTTTTTTTGTTAGTAATTTTTGCGCATCAATTGTTCTTGAACATATAGTTGACTCATCTACACGTGTGATTCATCGAAAGCGCCTAAAAATATCTACGCATGAATATTATTAATATCACTATTAATGTCCTGGCTAATTTTTTAAGAAGTTTACTGATTCTAATTCGAAATATTTACACTGAAAGATTGCTTTTATTGTATACTCCCTATAACAATGAGGCATAACAATCTCACATTTCTTGTGATAATAAAATTCAAGTGTTATAAAAACCACATTTTTTAACTGTTCGTTTAAACATAAGTTTAGAACTTGGCTATACCTAGATAGCGACTTACTTTAATGGGTGAATATTTTCTTATTAGTAGTGAATTTGAATAAAAAACTGGTAAGGTAGTGCGATAGAAAAAAAGTGCAACCGATTTAAATAAATTTTTTTTTAGAATTTAACTTTAACTTTATTTTCATTTGATTGCATGTTTGATTAGTACATCGTGCTTATCAAATAAATATATGTAGAAACGGTAATTTAATATATTATTTCGAAAAAAAATACGCAACAGTGAATAAAATTTTTTTTTACGTGGAAATTGGTGTTAAAAGGTTGAAGTAGTTTATCCATTATATTATCAATCTTCGCCTCATTAAGCCTGACTAATCGTAAGTTTAGCAATAACTGATAAAGGGCGAGCAAGAATTTTCGAGCGCCTCTGAGCTGGAGGAAGTAACGTGAGACCAATTATGTACGATGCCACCGTAATCAAGTGCTCGTCCCGCTTCTCAGGTGCATCGTAAAATACAAACAGAGCGATGACGACCGAGAATTTCATCCTCGTTAATTTCAATAAGATTGTTTGCCTTCCAACCTTGTTCCATCTTTATTAATAAACCGAGAGTACATTCTCTTAACGTGTCAAATATTTATTAAAAATTAATATTAAAATTTGTCTCTAAAAAATATCATCTGGCACAAAATGAATGAATAAAGGGACGTGTTTTAAAAATCCTCTTCAATCTATTGAAGATTGTGCATTCGATGATAGAAAATGTTTATTAAAAATTATTATTTAAAAAAATTATTAAAAAATGTTCGGTGTAAAAAAGAATTGAATAAAATCGAAAAACGTTTTTAAAATTTGTACGAACCGAGAGTGGTGCGTGTTTAAAAATTGAAAAGTCTGAGCACAGATTACGATAAAGTGATGTGTCCTGTTGGATCGATAAACAACAGAACACGATCGGCTACGAAGAAGACTCATTTCCGGACCGGATATTCGACGATGCCCGTAACTTTAGTAATTACTGCTCCGGACCGGCAAAACTGTGAAGGGGTTCGAGGGGTATTTGCGAAAAAGGGGATGATGATATTCAAGCGATTACGCGGGTTATTCTCGGAACCTCGAAATTAAGCTTCTACCATGACGTTCACTTCCTGTTCCCCATTTTTCGGTACCCGATTAAATAACAGATCGATGACTAGACTTCGATCAGTCCATTTATTTCAGAGACACTGTGCTAAAATCAAAATAAATAATATTGGGTATAAAAAAAGTTGAGACAATTTAAAATGAAAAAAAGAAAAAGTATCCTTAAGAATTTTATCTTCAAATATGAAAATGATAGAAAAGTTTTTAACATTTTACGTAATATTAAGTAAGATCTCTAAAAGGTAGTGTAAATATATTTGTATGGCGTTAAAGAAGCTTCAAAATTCATCATTTTTTTGTGCAATAACGTCCAGTCATTGGACGACCTTGAATTTGAAATATGTTTTTCGTCAGTTGATTTACAGTTACTCTCGTATGGAAGAAAAACGTTGTCAAACTTTTGATTTTTCGGTCTACAGACTCGATACCCTTAAGAACCATATACTTCAGTAAAAAAAAAATTTTTTTTTCTTAATACGAGCATGAAAAATAATTGAGTATAACGAAATGAAATTATTTTTCAACCAAATACTCATGAATACCGATAAGTATGGATTTTATACGAAACTCCGCCGAAGGAAGTTGTACAGACTTGAATCTTGGAACGCTGACCACGCTTGGGAGCTAATGGTCCGAGTGAATGGTAAGGGTGGCGAAAGTACCGCAGACTGCAACATTCTGGTGGAATGAAGATAGAGAGAGAAAGAGGAAGAAAGAAAAAAATAGTAACGTGCAGTACCAACCGTTTTCTCCCTCAATCGTGGACGCAATTAATAAAAGGGATGCTCCGGAGCAAAACCGCCCCTCTTTTTCCATTTTCCCTCCCATATTTCTCTCTTTTCTTTGCTTCTCATTCTCGTGAATTTTTTCCCAGCCCTGCCCGGCGAGGACGAAGAAAATCGAGCAAATGAGAAACCGAGAGAATGAGGGGGAGGAAAAAAGGGGCAAAAGTGAAAGAGGAATGAAGGGATACATAAGGAAGGTCCTGCTGGACGTCCAATGACCCTCCTAGACTCTTTTTTCCCCTCTTCTCTTCATTTTTTACTTTCCGACTTTTCCTCCATTCCCTTCTTCTTCTGCTCCTTTCACTTTTTATTACTTCAAGTCTTGATCCCCATGGCAAAAAGTTCAGGGTAATTGATAGGGACGCCGGAGAGATCGTTGCGCAAAGAATCGTCTACCTTGTAAATATTGACTCTAGACCGAGACGTTTCAATGATTTCATTTATGCATTGCACATTTTTACTCTTCTATACAACGAATCGGATTCAATGAAAAATCGGGTTAATGTCAGTTTGTGAGAATCTTTGTCGCTTCTTTTGAATGGCTGGTTGATCGTCGAAAGGTGTATCGAGACTTTCATAAAAATATCTCTTCTTGAAACGTCTGATGATAATCTCGGCCCATCGTCGCCAACCCTTTATTGACGTCCGTCTAGATCGTCGTCTCGTCCACTTGGCTGCTTTCATAAAGTACGTCCATTAATATGCCAGGCTGCATGTTCAGATGTACACATACGTATACAAGTGTTTCTTGTGTTTGTGCACCCATCGATGTACAGACACGTACGCGTATATAAATTAATGCTGCTACAGTGTGTCCTTTATTGACCACACCTCACCTCCCTGATATTCGACGAGGTTTGTGCCAACTATAGGAGGGTCGAATAGTCGTACACGGGCAAACCTATTCGCGCAGAAACATATACAGAACGTTTCAAAATATTATTTTCCCTATCGATTGATCGACGATTTATTTGTTAAGTATTTTTTTAACGTGAATGTCACTTTTAATTTTTTTTTCATGCAAAAACCAAAGCTGATATCATTAAACAAAAATTTTTTAATCGTTAATTTTTTTATCCTTAACTTCATACACCGAAGCCTAAAATATTGGAGAATGTTTCATCACCTAATAATCAATATATTGAATAAATTGCGATTTTTAAAAATGCATGATGTCATTTTATCATTGGAGATTCGTTAAATTTTTAATACACTTGTGTGTGATGCTGCATAATGTTTATGTTTTAGAAATTATTTTTGAAATCGTTTTATATACGAGTACCTAATATTTAAATTTTGAGATCAATAGTCATGAGGCTTTTTTCAATCTGACGCATTGAGAGAAATCTTGGTAATAAATTTTACTGTAAACTGACAACTGCACGCAGAGAATTTTCTACGAAAAATTACGATATTTTGTCGTACTTTATTTTACTTGTATAAAAAGAAAAAAAAACGCATTGGAAGAATTTAAATAATTATTTTTCAAATAAGTTGATCGAGTTTATTAAAGACAAATATATCCTATTTAACAACACTTATTCGGAATCCATCACTATTTCTGGGAACAAACTATTTATTACCTTGACAAAAATTTTCATAAAAAGTAATAACTATAGTTATCTTGTAACCAAATATATTTTAACAGTGAAATAAAATATATTTAGAACAGGATTTAAATAAATGAAAATTAAGTACTACGATAATAAATACATAAAAAGTTGTAATTAAAAAAAAAAATAAAAAGATGATCTACCACGTACTTTGCTGGACATGGACCAGATCTTAAAATACTTTAGTTCACTAATATCAACAATAATCGAAATTTTATTTAGTCTTATAAAAAATCAATACAGTAATAACTTCGTAATAAAACTTATCATGTGCTTTTTCTCTCGGTGCGAGATATCGAGCGCGAGATTAGTCGGGCCAATCGAACGCGGCACTCGTACGCCTCCCATTGGTCCAACTTTAATAACTAATAACTAATCAAGATAACGTCGGATCGAAAAAACGTCCAGCTACTTTTCAACTCGGAATTTCATTCCGGGCATGAATTCTTCATAACGGCAGGCGCTCACCCGGGGGACGTCCTGTACACTCTCATACTCGTAACTATGGTATCGCGCGCGTGGATGAACCGCAGATCCCGTGGTCCATCTCACTCCGCCGAATCCCTCGGCGAAGGGTCGCGTAATTAATACCACTAATATACTCCGGAACTCGCGAATTTGCGATGCTAGGGTGATCGCGAATCTCTCCCCCCCCTCCCTCTCCCCCAATCCGCGCATAACTGTATACAATTTCGCCTCGCGATGTTACAGTCGGGATTATATGTACGAGAATGAAAAGAAATTTCCCTTCCTCCCTCTCTCTCTCTCTCTCTTTCTTTCTCTATATATCGCGGACGGGGGAAAGCGCTGAGTGAAAGGGAGAGGGCGCGCTATATTGCGCAATCTCTGTCCCTCGTAAATTCTTATCTCATCCAAAAAACATGCGTTCGAGTCATCCCGGATGCTCGAGCCTCCGCCATTTCTTTAATAATTTATCGAACACCGCAAATAATATTTCTCTCGACTCGTATCCCCGCCGCTCGCCGACTCCGCTTTCCTGCGCTTTCGTATACATATATGTAGGGGCGCTTCACCCGGTGTGTAACAGCCCCGAGCCGATATGAAGACTCACTCCTGTCTTCGGGTGGTCAGACAGAAAATTCGAGACCCGAAAGCACGAAACGAACGTTCTCGTGCCAGAGTCTGTCCACGTTTGCTCTTTACGTATATACATACATATTATATACACGTCGCGGTACCTCTATCTCTCTCTCCCGTGATCGTATAAAATATATATTACGCGTAATCGTCGGTATCGCTACGGGATGCTGCTTATCGGATCCCCCCTGTCTCATAACTCATCGCTCTTTTATCCTCGAATCATAAAACAAACGAAAAATTACTGTACTCCCTTCGTTTTTATCCCCACTCCATCCGCAGTCCCGTGCAATGAAATATTATTCGAATATCTCAGGCTCGTAATAAGATCCCGCTTATTAAAATTAATTTAAATAAAAATTGTCGTAAAACACGTCCATTGGAATTTTTATTAATTAATCGAGAAGAGACGAAACGGGTTAAATAAAATTGTCAACGGAGCAGCGGGTAGTATTCTCTGTTTCATGGAAAAATAAAAATTTTACGGCTCTCCGCAGGTGACGAAATTGGAAAGAGTTTCTTAAATGTATTCATAAAACACACACCGCAATAGTATATGGCGAGTGAAAAAGAAAAATGAGAAACGGAAAGTACCTCTTCTCTCAGCACGAAGGGATAACTGCTGAGACACCTTGTTTTACGATCTTAAATCCCTCGATCAGTTTTCGAGTTGTAAACAAGGCAAGTACACAAAAAAAAAAGAAACGACGGTGTGTCGCACGTATTCCAAAGTCTCACCACCCGTGGTTTTTGCTTTTCAAGTTGCTTCAACTCACGTCTCGCGCGTGCCTTTTTTAAATATCATAAATATGTTTATGTACATTTTTACAGGCTGTCCAAAAAGTGGATTTCCCAAGAAGACGAGTCTTTTGACATTTTTTATTCGATGCACTATCAAAAAAGGTGGCAAGCCTTAAATTGTAGCTTTATAGTGTGAGATTCACCAGGTGTAGATTTATTTTTAAATGTAAATCATCATCAATTTAAATCTTCCATTTTATCATGTAAAAATTAATGCACGAAAAAATAGAAGCAAAGTTTGCCATATAGTTATTATGGAAAAAAAAGAAAGATGTTTTTTGAAAATCTATTTCTCGAATTCTCGAATTTCTCGAATGCGGTAAAGATTCATTAATTTTACTCCATGTTTTAATGTGCGATTAAAAAAGACATTAGAATGTGAATGAATTTGTCATCGTTCGTTTTGAGACACATCCTGTATTATAATTTTCATATAAATGTGATTTACATATGTATTTATTTTTGAATTATGGTTGTAAAATATATTCACTCTCTTACCTAGAATAAAACCATGGGAAGTCTGGGCCAATACATTCTCGAGGTTACGTATTTCCACAGGAGTTTTCGGTATTCGTCCTGCGCGAACGAGTCATGCGCGCTCACGTGTATATTTACATCCACACGGGCCCTTCGGAATTCATATACTCGCGTCTTAAACTTTCCAAGCACATGTCAAACGCCCACCCGGGGATTCTTCTCGTTGTACATATTCTCAAATCTTTGAAACTTTATTTGTTCGTTGGTGGAGAAAGGGAATGTCTACACAATGGATGAGTGAGTGTATCATTTTCAAAAATTGATGAAACATATATAATTTGTTCATTTTATCTAAGATTTTATATTAAAATATTAAAATATTAAATATTTTAATATATTAATATTTAATATATTAATATTTTAATATTTTAGTATTAACGAGCGACTATATATTTTGCCATTCTTCTAGGCGCATACTTTATGCAACTTCGCATAATGCGCTCTATTCTGATTAATTGATTAGACATTTCATTTCTCTTTTAATATAGGATACATCCGCACTGAAATTTTTTAAAAAGTATTTTGAAATGATGTTATAAATTTAAAACACTAAACTATTCACTTTTCGTATGATTGAAAATCACTGGAACTGACACTCAATTGAACTTGTCGAATTTCTATATGAAATATTCGGGCTACTGATTCAAAATCCAGTCGAAAATTCAAGTAATTAACACCTTAATCGGTTTTTCCCTCGACTTCGACCGATCACCATGGAAACAATAATGACCGAGCGATTAACGAAAATTTGATATTTTTTTTCCTCGTTACGCTCGACGAATTTTCTCTCTCTTTTTTTTGTTAGTATTTACGATCCGCGAACTATTCAGGTATATTTGATATAAATAATAGAAAATTGTGTTGCAAGTTTTTTTTTCACATGAATTTAGGAAATTTAGCGTGATCGAGGACCTCCAACCTGATTTTTCGAGAATCGAAAATAGGAAAATCCCAAAATTTCAAGTAGCGATATTTTTTTGTATCCTTGACGATATCGACTCCATGATAGATAATTCCTGAAAATTTTTGCAAGACGAAATAAATGATACAAACATCAAGGTCATCATTTCCAAATCAGTGCACGTTGAATTTTTTTTTAATGAGTAGAGATTAGCCATAAATTAATGCACTCTATTCCGATGAACTGATTAGAGGCTTCATGTCTTTTTTAATATAGGATAATTATTTTAGTATTAATTTAATATAATTAAAAATTATTAAAATATTAAACATTTTCGATAATAATAATAATTGACGTTTTATTCAATATTCTCTGTGAACTTTTTATCTCTAGATATAAAAAAAAACTCAAGTATTTTATTTCTCGTCATTTTAGTTTGAAGAATTTATCAGTATATCAAATTATATTCAAGTATCAATGTTCTTTTAATCTTTTGAATCTCGATGAATAGTGATTGCTTCCACTTTTTAATGACATGCTTTGATGGTTTTTGAAATTGAATTCAAATGACGATCAAGTTCAGAGACATCCCGCATGCTTGACGTTTGTTTTGAGAGTATTTTCATTTTTCTGTCTCGCTCTCCGGTGAAATACGTAAGGGTTCGTGACAGCAGAGCTTCCCTCGATCCCTTCCTCACGCCCTCTTTGAACCATAGGGAACCCGCCGAGTTTGCTGAGTGCACATGTCACTCCCAACGAACTACGAGTATAAAAGGTACATGAAACGGTTCTCTTTTTCGCTCTTATTCCTCTCCTTTTTCATACGTATTTTGTTTACAATTGAGCTGCTTTCAATAAAATGCATCCGAACATGTGCAACGGTACACGCGTATATATGCACGAAGCAGCATGCATTGGTTAATCATTGAATGAGGTATTATCGTTTTTATGGAATTCAACCATTTTTGCTACCATCTGGCTCATTTTTTGAATTTTTTTATTGCCAGAAATGCTTCGAGTATTTGTTAGAAAAATTCATTCAGTCACAAGCATATCCGGAGTTGAAAATTTGTCTGATGGTACTATATGACACACAAAATTAACAGTGTTTTACTAATTATTATATGACCAAATATATTTTATTTTCCTCCAGCCTTAAATTATGTATTTCCATCAAAACATATCAAATTCTAAAATAATAATTAGTATATAATATAGTTTTCACACTTTGTGGTAAAATCTACTATCGCGATTTCTGTCAGTGAATGATTTGAACCTATTGGCAAATAAAAATCAATGCGAACGACGCGAATGTGAAATTTTTTAAGGCGGATAATATGAGTTAAGAGACACGAAGATGGTGAGGATGAGAGGGAAGAGAGGGGAAGGGGAGAAGGAGAGGCAATGAAAAAGATGGTAGAAACGAGGAAAGAATTTTGATAAGGCAATCATCGAGATCTCGAGTTTGCGATAATAGTCCCTTTTTTGCGTCCTCCCATCCCTCGCTCTTTCCCCATTATTATATCCGATAATAGACCCGCGGCGATAGCGGACTGGATACAAACTGACACGGGCGCTCATTCGCACGTGTGTGTGTGCGCGCGGATACGGCAAAAAGAAAGTTGAGCAAAAGTATAGATAACGAGTCGCGAGGGTGAGAAAACGAGGGCTTGAAAATGAAAAAAAGGAGAAAGTGTGACAGGAAAAAATAGACAAATAGAGAGGAGTGCAAAACAAAATTGTTGGCTGTCTCTTTTATGTCTATGCAATGATTTCAGTTTTAAAGCCACAGGTAATATTTTATTATTTATCAACCTGTGCAGTAAATTGAATGGTTAAAAAAAAGTTTTAATTAGAAACAGAAGCATAGAAAGGGTATAGAATCGAGAATAAAACAGACAGAGAATGAAAATTCCACCAGCGTACACTTGTTCGATTATTCTCGTTTTACTTTAATCGAAAAGAAATGCCTTTGGTCTGGGATGGGGCAAAACGACACGGTGGAAATCGAATATCGTGGCGACAAATAAATCGCCCTTTCTCGATGCGTGACGCACCACAACAGCTTTTTCAAAACATCAGGATCGTTCTGTCATTGCCCGACGAGAGAATGAGAGAGGGAGAAAAAGAGTGTATCCAGGGGGTGTTTTCACCCCTCCATATCGAGCAATGAAGTCAACGCCAAGATTACACGCACGGCTTAAATGTGTGTATAAAAATGTGTCTCGCCTCGTAACGATACGTCGCACGAATATATATTCGATTCGCCGCGTTTTGTGCGCTCTCTCCTCATCTCTGTCTGCGTCGCTGGACGCAATAATACAGAAACGATCCATCTCCGGCCACGTCAATATACCATCTGGCGAACTCAATTCCACCCCCGGTACACACCCGCGAACTCTCCCCGTCGAATATTGCTCGGTGTCCACGACCTCAAACTTTTTCTCCTTTTCTTCATTTAATCGCCGCGTCTCTTCCAAATTTTTTCACAATCGGCAACATTTATTCGCAATCAATTTTTCCCCGGCGAATAAATCGAGAAGACCAGATACTCGCAAAATTGATCCGAAAGTATAATAATTGTCTGAGAAAAGGCGCGGATTGCAGGCGACAGAGAAGCGGCAAAAGCGCAGGCGGGAGAAAAAAAGAGGGAAGAAACGAACAACGGGTGAGAGGAGGAGAAAAGTCAATGACGGGGAGAGAAAGTTATACGGGAAAGAGCAGTTCTCTTTGAGCTTGGCCGCATATCCGGAGGAGAAAGAGAGAGAGAGAGAGAGAAAGGTGTGCATATATATGAAAGAGTAAAAGCATAAAACGTCGGAGCGATATACGAGGGAGACGAGAAGAAAAGAGGATGAAGGAATAAGAAGAAAAACGACAGAGAGAGGGAGAACTTGGGAGCGAAGTGAAGAGAAAAGGGAGGTGGGTGCGCGGGGGCGAGATAAAGAGGGTAAGCGAGAAGGGGCTAGATGGTAAAATGGTTGGGAAATGCCGTGCAGCGGACTCGACTTTCCATAACGAATGCAATAACATTACCATCGAGGCTCAAAGCTAAATTAATGGATATTATTCCTCGTGTGTGCACAAGGCCTCCTTGACGACTTTACCCTGTTTACAGTCACCACCACTGACACGCGAACGCTTGGCTATCTCGCGCGATACGCGCCGAACGCCTGTGTTGAAATTCAAGGGAGAAATAAAAAGGCTGCATGGGGTTCAACCCGGCCGGAGAGAGAACCGCGCGTAATAGCGCGAGTTACCTGCACCTTCCATCACACATGCATCTCCCAGGGTGCGGTTTTACTACCAAACCTTTCTTCCCTCGTATTTCCAACCCTTTTTTTCACTCCCGTGCCTTTTTTTTCAACTTTTTCATTCCCAGATCTTTTTTGTGGTCTCTTTTTTTCATTAAGCAGTTAGTCACATCAGACAAAGATTTTTTATGTAAAACAAAATCATTTATCGTTGCTCTATCGCGTGAAAATAAAGTATCGTTTTAAATCTCAAAATATATTAGTCCTTTTTTGGTGTTTCATTTGAATATGTACCTTGGAAAATAAAAAATATTCGCGTAAAGTGGGATAGATATAATTCGCGAATGGCGAATTAAATTGGACACTTGAACACTGTCCATCTTGTTCATTTTTCAATTCATTTCAATTGTTATTTATTAAAAAAGAGCTAGAGCCAGAGTTTGGCTAAAATAGTTATATATACGTAAAAATTTATATAAATTAATTATGAAAATAAATAAACATATATAAGAAATGTGCTTTTTATTCTGATACATCTTCATAAAATATGGCTATACTTTTTATATTTATTTTAAAAAAAATTTAAATTTATTTCAATGATTTCATTAATTATTTGTTTTTATTTCAAGAAAATAATAGTTCGTTTATGGGGGTGTGTTCATCCGTTGGTCGGGTTACATTACAATCGTGAAAACAATAAAGGAAAATGAATGTACGCGGAGAGGGAAAAAAGAAACATTAAAAAAGTAGAAGAGAGAATAAATATATACGAGGGGGAGAAAAGGCGATAGAGAGCCGAGAAATGCGTTTGTCGTCGGAAATAAAGTTGGAAATGAACGGGGAAAGGAGCGTGAGGCTTGATGGACAGGATGAAGCGTATAGAAGCGCAGTTCTGACGATTCGTTAAGGGTGTGAAAAAGGCGTGCTGGTCAAATCGGCGATGGTTCGTTTCTTCGTCGCCAGAGACTAAACAAAGTGACGGCTGTTGTGTTAGATCGTAATCCCGAGCCGCAGAGGGCTCGTTCCCTTCTCCCCGAATGCCAAGACTCGGGAATTAATTAAATCAAGCAGCTCCCTGTGTGTTCGTTACACGCAAAGACGTCAACTCGCGAGCCGCCGAGCCGCGAAGCAAAGCGTTCTCGAATCGCGATATCTCGATAAGATTTACACCTCCGCCTTCACCGCGATATTTCACGCTACGCGAGAAAACACGAGAAAGTGTACAATGCTTGACTTGACGATTTTTACTACAAGCGAGAACGTATTTACCGACCACGTTGAAGCTTCAACGCACCCTTCGACCAATACCGGGTGTCCCAAAGACCCACCCTAATTTCGGAGAAAAATTATTCCGATTAAATGTCAAATAAAAGTCACAAAACTTTTTTGTTTGTTTGAGTTTGTCCTTGATTTTAAGGATGTATGAGCAATATTTTTTTTTATGTGAGAATTTAATTAATTTTTTATATATTTTGTTCTTAAGCATATGAAAAAATGTCGTTGTGCCAAATGTCAAATCATTTTACTGAGTGGTTTAAGAGTTATCAAAGTCCAAGGTTGCTGAGATTTAACGTTGCTTCTTATGGAGAATTCGTAAATTTGCACTGAATACAAATTTTTTAATATGAGATTCTTGTGAATTTCTTTTTATACATTATTCGTAGCAGTGTTCGTTTGTATAGAAAAAATTTTAAAACGTTTTACTAACAATTTCTTATTTGAATGGTTTAAATAATAAAAAAGTGTTTAAATTATAGTCAAGTTGCTAATTGACAGTCAAACTAAGACTAAGAAAATTTGCTACTTTTTAGTAATAGCCAGAGTCTAAATTTTACGAATAATTTTATGTCAAGAATTTACTTTTTGCTGGAATATTGTCCCACACGCATCCTTAACGAAGTAAAATATATAAAAAATTGTTATGTCAAAATTAAAAATAATTTATTAGACAATTTCAGGGTTATAAAACTCTGATTTCTTAGAATTTTAACATTCTTACTTATAAAAAATCGATAAATGGTATATATTAATATAAATATTTTTTACTTTCATGGAGATAATTAGTAACAATAAGATTTTAAAGAAAACAATTCTTATTAAAAAATTTTTAATTAAAAGTAACTGAGATGATGAACTGTGAAAAAATATTGCGTTTTAATATTCGTCGATTCGAAATGAAGCCCTGGATGTGAGTGAATTGCGTGAAATGATGAACTAACCTACGAGACATCCCGTGGAGTTCAGGAGGTTCGTTTAAAATAGAGAAGTATACACGAAGCTAATAAAAATATTCCCCGGCGACGACTTTTCACAGACCTTTATGAGCTTAAATTCTTTTTTCTCTTCCTCGGCTAATATCTTTTTACATTCGTGCACACACGTTTATATACTTTTCTTTTCGCTTTCCTTCTCTCAAACGTCCCCGCTCTGGTAAGTATTATTATTTATGCGTCCCATTGTACTCCTGCGCTAATCTATTTTCTGGGTCATTACTCTCGAGGGAGTTGGAAGCTCGGGAGAGGAAGAGGAAGCGAGAGAGGATCAGGAAAGCAAGAGCTTATAGAATACACCTCTTGCGAATAATAATTTCCACTCGGGTTGACTCGCCTGGAAGCTCTTATTAATTTTATTTAAAAAAATGAGCAGGAGAAAAAAATAATCTTTTCTCTTCCGGCTTTTTTCGCTCGCAGGATGTCAGAAAATATTCCGCGCTCCTGATGGTCGACCCTCGAGCGACGAGTACGACCGTCAGTCGAGATAGAGATCCGTGCCGGACAAAACGATGGATGAGATTGAGAGGAGCCGGGCTCCCAGAGAGAAAAAGAAAGAAAAATAGAGGGAAACCGGCGATTGCTTCATTAATTCCGTCGCCTTATTTCAAGGCTCTCACCTCGAGCGGTCTTTTTTATCGTCCAATGTTCCGCTTGTTGATGAGACTTCGAAAGGAAAAAAATTCGTTTCCAACTTCTGCTATGCTTTATTTTATTTTCATTTTTATTCTCTCTCTCTCGCTCTCTCTCTTCTTTTTTTTTGTAATCGTGACGCGTGCCGGGTCTCTCGATAAAATCTGAATCGTCGATGGGTTCCGAAAATCCCAGGAAACACGTTCGAATCCGAATTCCCAGTGCCTCCGTCCGAGAGAGCTCCGATAAAAATCGACGATGAATTATTCCCTTTTGTCCATATCGTCACGAGTCCCTCGGTATCAAACATTCTTATGGGGCGATAAAAATAAAAAAAATATATAAAATAAAAAGAAAACATTACGAGAATCTAATTCCAGGTAATGTTTTTTTTCCAGAGTTGGATCGTATCCTTTGAGGATATTTCATATTTAATAAGAGAAGAGGAGAAGAAGAAAAGCTGAATGGAATAACCGAAGCCAGACGCCTATTAGATGATGAGCCGGGACACTCAAGCCCAATGGCTCATCGTAATAACGTCTGAGGACGTAAAAAAGCGGGTAGGCAAGAAATATTTAAAAACGCAACGACAAAATCGCGGCTTCGTAATTGTGGTCGAAAGTGATGAAATTACAAGAATAAGAAGCCGGGAGAGGAGAAAAAAAGGTAATTGCATCGTAGGAGCAGGGTAGATAATAAAAGCAAGGATCGCGCGTTCTCGATATAAAAAAGAAAGAGAGAGAGAGAGAGTGTGAGAGAGGAAGGGGGAAGGGGAATGTCGGAGGTCGGGGCAAGGTTCAGTGACATCGTAATACATCGCATGAAAGTTTCAGCGATCCTCGGCCGAGGTTATAAACGCTTCTGATCCATCTCTCACCGTTTTTGTCCCCGTACGGAGGTTTTTCATTCGAGCTCGGCCTGCTCCATCCCTCGCTCGGTGAAATCGTGCCTGATGAAAATTTTAACGAGCTGTCGAAGGCGGGTTATGGCTGAGCGCAATTCGTGGGATTAATTGTCGCGGCGAAGAAGGAGAGCAGAATCTGGCGTAGTAACGAGCTTGCCGCTTTGACGCTCCTCAGACCTTCGCGGCCCCTTCCCGAAGTCTTCTCTCACCTGCACTGCACCAGCGACTTTACCGCATCAAACAATTATGATTTGTACATTAAGTACATTTCGTGCCGAGGACTTCCTATCTTGTTTATCGCTAAACGACCGAGAAACACACACGTTTCTCGTGTCCCACAGCACGCGTACGGATACCGAGATAACAATACTTTCGCGTGTCCCAGTTACGTTTCTGAATCGCAGCCTCGTCATCACCGTTTGGATAATTCACTTGCCCTCGCTCTCGCTCAACAACCCTCCACACTCTCCTTCTCGTTCTTTCATCATTTTTCGATCCCTTATCCCCGCAGTAATTACCGAGTAACAGTATGAAATCACTTTGCCCACTATTTACTTTTTTTAACTTGACAAAATCAACATATTGCTTAATTAAAGATTTTTATAAATAAATTTTTATACTTTTAGTACTGAAGCAAATCCAATAAGTTGAAACAACGAAAATTTCCTTCTATGTATGGGTAAATACTGGATAAACCTGGTTTCTAGATGCTATTTAAATTAAATGCTTCATTTTTTATGATACATTTTCAAAGCTAACGTTTTTTGGTACATTGCACTTTTATCGCTTATGCATATACTTGTGTCATGCAAAAATTGAAATTCAATCAACCAGATCTGATAGATTACATGAAAAATAAAAAATTGTATACTTCATCGTGTAAGTAAAGCTTATTTGTTCTCTATAACATGCTATAACTTTTTGTAAAAAATTATTCAAGTACTATTTTTGAGAGCTGTACTCTAGAGTCTAATTTTTGACGATCTAAGTATTTAATTTTCTTTCGTCAGTAGTTCATTGCTCGCAATTATTTCTAAAAAATTTCATACATTAGAAATGTATATAAAATGAAAGTATACATTTTTTATACGAATAAAAAATTATAATATAGCAATTACCTTAATAGTGCGTATATTAAAAAATATTTTACATTTGCGTAAATTAAGGAGAGTTTAAAGGAGAGTTTAACTTAAAAAACGAGAGGGTACAGGTAGGTGTGGCACGGGAATAAAAAAGATTCCTGCGAAATTGCAGGGCGAGCATTCCGGATGTTTGGCATATTAGCGTTAAATTTATTCACCCGTGAGTCTTCCCTCTTTTCGATATCGTAGTCTCCTGTCTCGTACTCCCCGCATTTGCGTAGCAAGAATTTGAAAATTTACGAGTCGATTTTATTGCACACGTTCGACTCGGAGGTTCTCGAGCCCGCGAGTAAGGAAGAGGACGAGAGAGACTCGTCGATGTCGCGTATAAAGCGAGAATTTGGGAAAACGGAGACAATGGGAGGAAAAGAGAAGGGGGCGGGAGTTAGAGGAAAAAGGAAGTGCGGATACGTGCGAAAGGAACGGAGGACGAATTGGTATACTGGGATGAAATAGAGAAGAGAAACTCGAGTCAGCACACACCAGATGTACCGCACGCGGTCGTGGTTTAGATTCGTAGCCGGCATTACTGGGATGTAACACTTGACTCCGTAACTCTGGGCTCTCGTCCCTGCCTCATTTTCGCGCCGTTCCCGGCACTCGTCGCGCCAGCGAACCGAAGAAGGACACTCGATGGAAGTTTAGCGCCATCCGTGCTCATCGGCCATTCTCGTCGAAGCTTCTTCCAAACCTCGCCGGGTATTGTAAACACCGAAACGGATGCAGATCCAAACAGGATGTATCGCGGATAAGTTGCTAGCCACCTCGATGGCTGGCTGAACTTCAATGGCCAAAGTTACGCGACCCCAAGAACCTCTCTAACTCCGATTCGGAGGTTATGGATCTCTTCGTCTATGGAAATAGACGTAGTGGGATCAAGAAGCGTTATAATGCAACTTTTTCGCTAGGACACCCTCATCGTGACTTTTACGATATCTCGTTTTATGGCATTACTTTAAATGCTACTCGAATGACAATTGGAAGTACCAATTGGCAGAAAGCTTTGAACGAGATTTAGGAGAGAGAGAGAGACATTGACGACTATCCCGTTTGAATGATACATATAGATGCCGGACTTCCGGATGGCGGATATAATAGGAATATAGCCCGTGGGCCCGGGTGGTTATAGATGACTGAGTGTGAGTCCGATTTCCTGAATTTGAGTATCGAGTCGCGTGTATACAGGAGTACTGTAGACAGAGCGAGGATTCGCGAAAGGCTTGATCACCTCATAGCTTGATTCTGCCCTTGGGCGAGCGAATGCTTTCGGGGGAGGGGAGCGTCCTCGGCAATGTGATGACATCGAAGCGGATCCGTTCGTCTATCCACCACCAGCCACTCCTCTTCCTCGTTCGTCCTGCTGCGTAGTTCTCTTCCTCTTTCAGCCAGGGAGCAAGCTACCAGGGCTTACCGACACAGAGAGAGCCAAAGCAGCTCCGGTCACCAAACACAAGCTGTCGGGATGACTTGTCCTCGAACAGGCACAAAGAACTTTTCGGCTGGGCGACGAGTCCGTTGTGGTCAGAAGAGTGGCCGGAGGCTATCCGATCGAGCTCTTGAGTTTCCATTATCACCGGGAATACCTGTTACCGTTGCTTTCTCTTCTGATCGAGAGCACACGCACCGGGTTCATCACCAAACGTCCATTATTCTCGTCCAAGTCCAAGTCAGCTGAATGTCGCTTTTCTCCTGCCTTTCAATGGGGGGAATAATCCTCGATCCTGGTCTTGGTTAATGATCGCCATAGTCAACTCGTCTCCGTGCGCTTATTAAAAATATGAATTACCTAAGGAATTACAAGGCTCTGTGTCATTCCTTCCGTTTGACCTCGATTGGGAGGATCTATTCGATTCTAAAAAGACATAGCCATCGGAAATTCAGCTTGGCTGGTTCCTGCACAATTATAGGGTCGACCGGAACAGCGATTTCACTCTTCGTCAGAGAAATCGTCACCAGAAAGAGAAAGGAATAAGGAGACTAATCCTCTCTGTCTCTCCGTCTTTGTGGAACACGAGTTGCGGGCTGCTAAGATTGCTCGCGGCTCCTCAAAGTTGAATCTGAAAACGTCTACGCCGGGCAACAAGTTTCCACCAACGGCTTATAATCCCGCCTACCAGTCTGCCAGTGACGGCCAGGATCCTTTGATCTCCAAAGACCGATGTATAGGTGTTCTTCCACGCTGCTTTCTGGTTCTAGAGCGCAGAGAGAAGCTTTCTCGAGGAAACCGAGAAGGAGAAAAAGTTAGAAATTCTCGGGGTTATATTTTACCGTCGTATATGGAAAAATGTAGATTCGCGTAAAAATGGTAATAATAAGGAATACTTAAATAAATTCGTCTAAAATAAAATATAAAATAAAAAGACTGGTGGATAAATTTTTGTCCAACGTTTTTCGAGTCTTTTCTTTCGGGGCAAGATTTTTTCCAAACAGTTTCTTGGAAGCGGAAGAGAGAAAGTTTGCATGGAAGCAATGTATAGAGCTTTTCTCGAGCAAAGGGGAAAAGGAAACCGGGGAAAGAGAAAATACCTCTCCACGATATAATAGCTGGAGGCTTATTCGCGTGTCGCTACTGTAAAACGTCAGACCGAGTGATCCTTTGATCAGGGTTACACGTTACGCGTCTACGTCCAGAGAGGACCGGAGACGAAGGGATGACGTTGAATCTATTTCGCCGCGCAGCAGGACCTCCGTGACTCTCGAAGGATCACACAGCGAGTTTCAGGGCTCTTACGTCATCTCAGCCTGAAGAATCGCTTCTCCCAAGAGTCTCTTTTCCCCTTCTCTCCCTCTCTCTCTCTCTCTCTTTTCTTTTTCTTTCGTCTTGAAAGTCTAAGAGGGATTTGTTTGACAAGCCATATATGAGAATTTTCAAAGAATTGGATAAAAGAGTTTGCAATTACCGGAAAAATAAGATTTTTGTGTGCGTAGATTTTACTAATTGTACTACTAACATATTTATTAATTGAAATTTGATTTTTGTATATATTTCTTATTAGCTGTTATATCGATTAACAATTTAAGCACATTTTTTTAAACAATTTTTACAATTGGTATTATTTTAACAAATAAAAATGTAAAAGTTTAATAAAACGTTTTTAAATTTGTAAATTGCATTTTTCTAATGATAATTTGTTGTTTATATTCATTGTAAATATATGAATTAATGTCATCAAAAATAGTTAAGAATTGAATCTTTGAAAACTCCGAAATCGTTCAATGAATCATTTTCACCTTTAACGGTGTTAAAATAAGTCCGCAGATTAAAAAACAAAAGTTTGGCAGCGTTCTTCTCTTATACGAAGTCGTTTTAGAATAAAAATTTATTTAAAAAAGTTGCTGCAAATCAACTGAAAAAATATATATTTGAAATTCAAGGTAATCTAATGACAGATCTACTCTCTATGTGATTGCACGAAAAAGTAATGAAATTTTATTGAAAAATTAGATGAAGCTTCTTTAACGCCATACAAAAATTAGTGCAAACGTTCATTTAAATTAGGAAGCTCGTTACTGAGATATTGATTATATAAAATAACAATTTCAAACAATTAATATCTTAATGAGAAGCTTCCTAATCGTCATGAAATTTTTACACAGATATTACTTGATATTACGTACAATTAAAAAAAACATTTTCCATCAATATTTCCATTTTGAAACCTGCTTAACATAGTGATTTTTCGTATATTTTCGAAACAAAATATAAAAAATTTAGCCACTCATCGTTACCGTTTTCTAAATAACTCTGATACATCTTTAAGAACGGACGGAAAATTTGAAAAAAAAATTAGGGTGTAATTCTCGATGGTTTTCGCACGTGTGCAAGGAAATTTGGAAGCAGTTCGAAAGTGCAAGAGAGGAACCATGTGATGCGGAAAGAGAAGGCGAGGAGGGAGGAGAACATTATGCATTCTCTGTGCAGGGTGCGAAGATCTACATTTCAAAAAGCTTCGGATATGGGAGAGTCGGAACCGTGACGATGAGGCGACATTGAGGCTGCGTGCGCGACGCGGTAGCCGGCGAGAAGACGCGCGTACCGCGATGATGAGAATCTTTATTTATGAAGACCGCCGGCTTCCAACGTACGCGCCCGACACGTTACCATTTTCCGCGTCTTCTTCGTTCTCGCTCTCTTCTCCTTCTCAATCCTACATATATAATTTCTTTTCCTTTTTCGCCGGAAGCCTCCGTCCTCTTATCTCCGGAATTGCGACGGGAATGATACCCGAGGCGAACCGACACATCTTTTATTGCCTCCGGACCACTTTATTCGTGCGCGACTGATGACACAAAATATAAGCTCTAAATAACGACTTCTGCATAATACAACATTTTTCATATATTATTCCTCGGCAGTGCTCACGAAAGTGAAACATTTACAGTGAAATCACAAAATTTGTCGTTCTTTTTAAATAAATAATTGTTCGAAAGATTTTTTTTAATATGACACGTGTCTGGAGATTCTGATGTTTTTTTCGATATGTTAAGGAGATCGTGCTGGTATTGACTAGTCAATTGACCACCTTTGAAAAGGTTTTTTTTATTCCATATGAATCTTTGTTAATTATAGTTAACCAGTTTATTAAATATTTCCTCAGCTGTCTAATCATTAATTACTTTTTTTATTTTATTCAAGAAATATACACTTTACAAAATTTCGCGGTGTTAATTAAATTGTGTGAGTGGTAAAAGGAAATGGTGTAAAATAATAACACCGGTGTGTTTGGTAAAATATGTTGAGCGGTTACTCATATGTTACTCATTTCACGAGGTTAAAAATCAATGTTTTCAGCAACAGGGATGGGCAGAGCTTGATACTTTCCTGAAAAATAAAAATTTTTCAATGAATGATGTTTATTGCACCATCGACGAAATATAAGCATTACCTATTGAAAAATTATTTTCATTTTTCAGAAAAGTATTTTTCGTAGTTCACTCTATTAAGTGGCAATAAAAATGGACACGAGAATGAACGCGAAAAATTTAGTATCAGGTACCTTAGCTGAAGCTTGGTATACCAAAACATCATTTTATGACCCATAATCCTAATGTATCATGAAGCAAATCCGTCCTCGAGGGCATCTTTAGTTAATCAGGTTTGAGGGAAAGCATTATTATTTCAAGGAACCGATAAAGAATTGTGTTAAATTAACACTAAATTAAATTAAAACTACATATTTTGAAATTAAATAACTCATTCAAATGATAAATGACCTATACAAATTTTCTTTCTTTCTGTACAGTTTTGTTAACTCTACATGATATATTTTTTAAATGATTTTTATCTAATAATCCTGTCTCTAGGGTTGAACGAGTTTGTTTTAACAAATTACCGTTATGAAAAATATACCTCTTTGGACATGAAAAATAATTCATACGATGTTGTTGAGATAAAATCATTCAAATATTAAAAGTAATACAGTAAAAATAGTCCAACTACTGGGACATTTCCAACTATCTGGACGTTTACCTTGTGCAGAAAAAAAAATTGGACGGAAAATCGGTATATTGACCTACTTCGTGACAATATTTCTGGAAGGAGAGAAAGAAAGTTTTATATAGGTCGCAGCATGGAGATTAAAGGCGAGGAAAGGAAGAAACATGTGAGAAGCTAGGAGACACAATACGCGGAGCGCACGCGGGCAAAAGCGCACACGTGCTGATAGTGGAATGGATAGAGTTTGATCGAAAGTTTTCCTCGGGGAAGCGTTACCTTTTGCAAGTAAATCGTTTTGCGAATAAGATTTATTCTCGAGCGCTCGCTCTCGTGTTTCTGCCTCCTTCTTTTTCGCTCTCGACGGATTTTTCTCTTTTTTCTTCCATCGTATTTCCTTATTGCCGCTCGAGCCGAGTTCCCGCGGTTACGTACTTTCTTCTCGAAAGCACCGGACAACGGGACTGCGCGGAAAAAAAAAACAGGCTCTCTCCTCGCTCGTCCGTCGGTGCAACGGGCAAAACTTGGATGGAGAGAAAAAGTTACCGGAACACCAGGGAAAACGTGATTTTGTGGTTCCAGAGGGAGAACAGACTGTTCTGTGTACCGAAAGTGCTGTACCAGCTATCGCGTGTGCCATGTAACTAAAGGGACGTTGCCGAAGGCTCCGCGAATGTGGGATTTGGTCAGGTATATTCTCCCGTCTCTAAGCTAAGAGAAGAGAAATGGCCTCTTGGATTCTCCAATAACGGAATCCCATCGAAAAGTATCTTATCAATTTTTTCATCGATTCGATAAGACATTTTTCCATCGCTGACAATCAAGTGTTTCGTAAGTTGAATCAAATTAGTTCTCATCTTTCAAACTTTTTTTTTTCGTGATTTCGAATCATGCGTTTTGATATTTGTGTATTTTTCTGTGTGTGACACATATTTATGAGGCACGTGTACAGAAATTCAAAGGGAAAGTTTTTGTTAGAATATATTTTCTATATATTCGAAACATTTGGTGATCGAAAGCAGCTCAAAACCGAACGAGAAAGACCTTTGGAAGGTTTTTTTTGTTGAAAATCGCTTCTCGACAAGCCTACTTTGACGCTTTTATTCACGGCGCAGGCCCTTTTATTCATCAGACTTGGAGAATGGGGCAAAAATGGGTAGTCTTATTTTTGTTGGATTAGCTGGCAGGCCATCCATTCAGTTCAGCTGCAATTGGAGGCGCACGCCGGGACTATCCGCGAGGGTATAAAGAGAGTTTTGGTATTGGTTGTTCTGGAATTTGGGCGTTTTGAAGCAAAGCGAGCAAAGAGTGAAAAAGAGAGAAATAGCGGATGCGGGAGGGCAGGAGAGAGAGAGAGGTCGGGACGACAGGCCGAGAGGGTGACGTACGCCTGTCAGTGGCACGTGCACGAAGCGTTCGCTCTCGCCAAAACGTTTGAACGCTCCTCCACAGCCATCCGCGTTTCTGATTCGCTCTCTTACGGACGGGCTTACTGCACAGTGATTCGCACCCTCGCTTTCATTCCCGCTGAGGCTTTGCCCATCAAACACTCGAGCCTTTACTCCCTCTCTTCTTCATTCTCCCTCTTTTCGGCTGGAAATTCGCGAATTTTCCGTCAATGCGTTCCATAGATCCGCGCTCCGCCGCTATTTTACAGTATCCTGCGTACACACGGCATTTAGCATGCCCGCTGCTCGTTTTCCGTCGATTCTGCCCAGCTAGACGAGTCGACTAACAAATGCGTGTGCGTGACTCCACAAACGCGTCCCGCCAAAGCCAGAATGACAGCTTTGCCGCGGCTCAACGAGATGACCAGTCTGCGGAATAAACTGTTTTCTATTATCGTGATGAGAGAAACAGACAGAAAGAGAGAGAGAGAGAGGGAGAAGATGCGAAGAGTTCCCAGAGACCAGGTTCGTTTCTATAATGCCTCCGAGCTGTTCAACCCGAGCACATACTCAGCTTTGACACTAGCAAAGAGATCCCTTTAAATTTAAAATTTCGACAGTCTGCTAAATCCCTCTCTCTCTCTCTCTCTCTCTCTCTTTCTCTTTTCCGTATGTCATTTCCGCTGTTCGCTTTGGCCGAACGAGTTAAACAATTTATCGCAGTTTGGATGATTCATTATAGGAAACATCGCTTTTGATTCAATCGTTGCAACTTTATTTAAAACATTCCTATTTCTAAAAAAATTCTCTATTATATATTTCAGTTATTAAAGACTCATGTCATCGACTGCATTTGCCCTAAGGATGTTGAGTCCGTAGAGCAAAAAATCAAAAGTTTGACAATATTTTTATCCCATATTAAGTCATTTGAGGGTAAACATTTATTAAGAAAAGTTGCTGGAAATCAATTAACGGAATTTGACGTCATCCAATGACAGGTCTACTCTCTACGTGATTGTACAAAAAAATAATGAAATTTTTTTGAAATATTAGATGAAGCTTCTTTAACGCTATACAAAGATCGGTGCAAAGTTTCACTTAAATTAGGAATCTCGTTACTGAGATATTTATTATACAAAATTGCAACTTCAAGCATGTTTTTTTTTATGGGAATGTATAAAAATAGCAATTTTTAACCATTAATGTCTTAATGACGTGCTTTCTAATCGTCGTGAAATTTTTACACTACCTTTTCGACATGTTACTTGATATTATATAAAACTTTCCAAAAAGTCTCCATCATTTTCGATTTTAAACACAGCATCTTTAACTCGTTGCGTCCAAGAATTTTCTCTTGTCGCAACGAAACTTTTACGAACCCTTTTCCACGTGGCAAGGACCGGAAAACCACGCATCAAACATTCGACGAAGATTTAGAATAATTGTTTCATCAGAGATACGTCACTAATCCTCAAAAGTTTCCTCGATTACGAGACCCTTTAGAGTCCAACTACGGACCGGTGGAGTCTCGATGACTCGTGTCATCAGGATTCACGACTCGTGTCATCGCTCTTGATGCTCCTTTGTCCCGGTTCACATTCTCCCAGCGTCGACATTACGGTCCGAATCCTTCTCACGAAATCCACCGAAATGACTTCCCTTTCGTCACGACAAAAAGTCGAAGAGAAATTCAAATGAACCCCCCAAAGGGTACGAAAGAATTTCGTTGGAAGAAAAAGTTCCGAATCATCGAAATTGCAGGGAGGGGAGGATGAATCACCGTTTCTTTGGATACGAAGGCATTCGAAGATTGTTGCTGGTTGGCTTTTCGTATCCGAATGGTGGGCGTGATGGGACAGGTATCCCTCGTAACCGCTTTGTTAAAGCGTGAAGTTGAAAATGATCGTGGTTTGAATGGGAAAAGGGCCAGGAGGAATGACCGAGTCTAACCAAACAGTGTGCTAATGCTGTCGAGAAAACCATCGAGGTGTGTTGTTATGAAATCCTCGCTAGAGAATTTTCAAGTATTCGAAGCGCGCAACCCTCGTCGAAATCGATTTGGGCACGAGCATGACAACGTTTCATGAAACGTACGTTTTTTTTCTTTTGTCATCATTCGTCGCCCTTACGTCCGTTTCACTAATGTATCTATTTATTCACAATTATAAGCGACCCCTCAAGATCCTTCCACCAGCGTTTTGTCAAGGCGAGCCTCGGTTGTTTGGATACGGCCGGTTGTGTATCCAAGTGCCATCGCAACTGAAGCAAACATGAAACCCTCATCGGTTTGATTGACAGCTATTTTTTCGAGAGTTCCGCGCTCTTCAACGCCGCAGTGCAAACGGATCGCTCGGAGCAGACAAGCCGAGAATATCTATGATGAGAATACTCACTCGCGTTTCGACGTCTAAACTTTTGCCAGGATTGAAGCCCAAGGCAGATATCAGAAATCGTTTTATTTCACACATACAAATATGGCAAGGAATTGAGTAACCCATATGAATTTAGCTGTCTGATCAGCAAATGTAAATCTTCTATTTATTCAACGTCGTTTTGCACCTATCATACACCCTTTAAAATTAACATGTTCAGATATCGCAAAAAATATAAGATATTCTTGCCATATTTAATTTGTAGCAACTCCAATAACTTTTCTTGTCGAGCGCATTTAAAAACTTTTAATTTAAAATAGCGTAACGATTCCAGATATTTTTTATTTAAAAT
This sequence comes from Cremastinae sp. A BG-2022a, assembly GCA_030522545.1. Classification (NCBI taxonomy): domain Eukaryota; kingdom Metazoa; phylum Arthropoda; class Insecta; order Hymenoptera; family Ichneumonidae; species Cremastinae sp. A BG-2022a. Next base: position 32,839 of record JAPYYW010000107.1, on the reverse strand, counting down.
ATTTTATGGAATTTTCTAAACAGTTGCGAATGTAAACATTTTATCTCGTTTTCGAATAATTCTTTACAAATGTACTTTTACTATAAAGCAAACTGAATGCTTTTCTAGGTTCCTTCCTTCAATATATCTCTGGAGATCACTTGTAATCTCATAGAAGTAAATAAAGCTTATATTATCCTAATTGGAAATTATTTTGGCGAAGTTTCTCACAAGTGTTTAAATAATGCTCGTACCACAATTTTCATGAAAATCTACTAACGTGATTGGGAAACAAATGATGGCTGAGATCGAAACCCGTCGAGCTGACCGTTAGTTGACGGTTTCACATGTTTGTACACGAGTCTTGAAAATCCAGAAAACGTTCAAACGAATCGAATAAAGAGATATTTCACGATTCTGAATACACTCTGAGCAGAAGAGGACAAAGTAGGGATTCTGAAGACTTTGGGAGGTCGCGTACGTCGTATTTACCTTTTGCCCGACAGAAGCGTCTTTCAATATTGAGCGAGTACAAAGAAGCCTCGATTCTCTCTTTTTTTGGCCTCCTCCTCTTTGGTCTGTCATCGAGGCCGAATTTTCCTAACACGCCGAAAAGCGAGAGAAGAGCCATTCCCCTGACAGGATCTCCTTTTGTCCGCACGTCCATCTTCGCGTCTACGGGACACATCGTCCCCCGTTTGTCTTATCATCCCTGAGGTTTCATCGTTTTGAATACGTTGGAGAGACCCTCGATCTGATCTCTCCTGCCCGTATAGATAACGAAAATTCTCGTCAGAATACACGACTCCGATTTTGCCAAAGCGCTTCTCATTTAGATAAATGATCTCAAAAAGCGTGAGAAACTCAAAAAATCGATTATAATTAAACTTATTGATAATTAACATAAATATTGAAGATATAAACTTTTTTTTTCAAGAAACTCCAAAGTGATCATGCCTACGATTCACACATATTAAAAAAATTATAATTTTAATAAAATTTAATATTTTGTTAATTTGTACGACGTATTTAAAGGTCTAAAATTGCATTAATGAAGAGATGAATTCTCTATAGTTTCTTTCCGAATTTTTGTATTCGACGTTAATTCGTCTATCGCATTTTTTTATATTATTCTCAAGAAGTTCATCATAAAATGATATCTGAAAATAAATGATTGAAACGTATGTATAATTGAAAAAGAATACGATTGTTTCGTTTGAAAGTTCATTTTTTTCGTTTTAGGGCGAAATTCGAGGATCTACGTTTCCTGTTAGCGAAATGGTGATTTGAATGGGAAATTCTGTAACGCGAGTACAAGGACGAAGGACAATAACGGGAAGATCAGCCGATGTCGGAACGAGGTAAGTCTTGCGAAATCTCGAGACTTCGTCTCTTTCTGTCTACCGTCGTCGACTCCTCCGGGCTTCTCGTGAAGAAGCGAAAGAGGCGGAGGGGCGGCGGGGAGGGGGGGACGAGAAACGCAGTCGCGACACCAGGATTTAATCCGATTGAGAGAAGCGAGCAACTTAATTAGAACTTGATCGAGTCCTTGTGTACCAGACTCGCATCTCGTCAGTCTTCAACTTGTTTAACCTTCCGGTAGGAGGAAACCCCCGGCCGATCTACACTCCTTGGCGAATTTCGTCGCGATGTGCAAGCTCTGTCCACTGTTTCTATCTTCGTGTACATCGAGACTCGACGAGCGAGAAATTAATTTCGAATTCGAGTTCGTACGATCCTCCTTTCTGCCCGACGCGATCCACCTAACTTCCACCGACCGGATTCATGGAACGTTTGCACGTAAAACGGATACTTAACCCTTGGTTAACTCTGATAGGTGTATTCTACGGGTTACATACTTCCTCGTGATCGACTCACCCAAACTCTGCGACATGCCGTTCCTTTCTTCTTAACTTATTCACATATTTCTGCACGTACCTGAAACAAAGAGAAGAAAATTTGCATTTCGTTTATTATTTCTAATTGTAAATTCATAATAATAATGATAAAATTGAAGGAAAAGTGTCAACTGATGCTCTATATACATTTTTTTGAATTACGATTAGGTATAGAAGTATACAACAATTTTTACATGGATTTTCACGAATGAACATATTTCGTAGCCACAAAATGACGTTCTGAATGATTCACCATAAAAGAATTTATATCTCAAAAACTACGTGGTTAATCTCAATGAAATGTTTACGCTCTTTTTACTTTAAGGGTATTTTTTACGTAGAGCAAAAAATCAAAAGTTTGACAACGTTTTTCTCCCATACGAAGTCGTTTGAGATTAAATATTTATTAAGATAAGTTTCTGGAAATCATTTGAAGAAATTCGACGTCATCCAATGACAGGTCTACTCTCTATATGATTGCACAAAAGAAATTATGAAATTTTTTTGAAAAATTATATGAAATTCCTTATTTAACGCCATACAAAGTTCAGTGCAAAATTTCACTCAAGTTAGGAAGCTCATTACTGAAATATTTATTATATATAATTGTTACTTTTAAGTCGTGCTCTTATCGGAAGGTACAAAAAATAGCCATTTTTAACAATTAATATTTTAATAAGAAGTTTCCTAATCGTCGTAAAATTTTTGCACAACGGTTTAAAGATGTTACTTAATATTACTCAAAATTTTCATAAATTTTCCACTATTTTCGATTTTGAACACAACATTCTTAATGACAATTATAAATAAATATCATAATATATTTGAGACCTTGAAGTATAAAAGTTGAAATTACTTCGAAGGAGCAACAAAAAATCAAATGAATAATAAGTAATTGTAAAATATGATACTCGAGTACATCGTTAGGCCATTGACGATGCAATATTGTCCGATTTTCCGAATTTCCTAGCGTACAGTACCATAATGCAGAGCTTTAGGTTTTTTCTCCATCGATTTATGTGCGAGAGCATACGTGCTGCGGTTTCACGACGAAACTATCATAATTTCCCGAAGCTATAAGACGGCGGGACGATGGGGAGGGGAAGACCGAGCGATTATAATTATAGCGTAGGACGATCGAGATGCGGAATTGGATACGGGAGAGTATAGACGATACATTAAATCCCGAGCACGCTCGGTTGCCGATCGTGTTCCCGTTTCGTTCACCCCAATCCTGAGTGTGTACACTCGCCCTTCGATGTATACATCGAGGCATCGGGGCTGCACTGGATCGACGAACAATCAAAGGCCACGTGGTCATGCCCGATACCGGGCTCGGCAAAAGAGACGGAAAAGAGAACGAGCCACGGGGACGGGAAAAGTTATCTGCCATGGAAATTGGTGATGTTCGTGCCTGAAACGTACGAACTAACTCCCTTCATCGTTCAATCTATATTTATACGTGTGTCTACGTATCCACATATACAAGATGTTTCTCAAGTAAACATCAATGCAGGCTCAATTTTTTCTTGATGAAGTTTTTTCCCATGTAGAGTATTAAAAAAAAATTTTTTAAATAAGAGAATAAAATAGAAACAGTTTTCTTTTTTATTGAATGTAACGACTCAAAATTCTTAAGGATGGAATCTCGAGTAAATCGTTTCAGGTGAAATTTATTGAAAGATTTCAAAGATCTTCTTCAATGTTATATCATCCAGAAATCTATAGATATAAATTGTTGAAAATTGTCGCTTTTTAACCTCAGCGAATGTTAAAGGTTGTAATTTTTTACAATTAATATATAGTATATCGATTTCAAGAAAGTCAAATGCATGTATATTGCAACACATTTAAATATGAATATCACACGAATCCTTAAAGCCTACGGTGCATTAAAATATTTTTAGACGTTTCCATCAACAATAAAAAAATTATTCGGAAATTGAGATTTCATCGTTAACCGTCTCATCGTTCAAAAAATGGGCGTTGAACATATCTTTTTTGAAACATCGCGTATAATTTATATTCTATAGTTGCATGTGCAGCTGCACACGCAACTCTGTCGCTGAATGGGGGGTGTATTCGTTTCAGTGCGAGAGGAGATTTCATCCAGGGTATTTCCCCTATCTATGGGTTCGTCGTGCACAGGAATAGATCGCCGCTCGTCCGATAAACATTCCATTCCGTTCCTCATCCTCTCGCTCGTCTCTCTATCCATCGAATGGTTCAAACCCTGATTTCGTTCGCTCCGGAAAATCCGAGTGAATTAGATTCGACAATTATTTCACGGCGTACTTGGTTAATCGTCAGTGCTGTGTATTGTACCAAAAAATAAGGGAAGATACTATAATGAAGGGAAAAGAAAAGATCATGGAAACACAATTCCATATAAAGTCCTTATGCACACATTATTCGTAAATGGACATTTCAAACTACATTTTTTACATTGACGACAAGTTTTGTGTTCACGAGCACTATACACTATTTGTGTGCTTTTTAAAGTCTTTTGTACCCCAAAGATTGCAGTTGCAATTGAACGGAACACGTGTAAAGCAAAACCCACGTGGTAATGGCTAGATGAAAAGAGATGGGGTTTTGCTCGGTTTGGCGCTCATCGACGGGGAGCGCAGTTTCCCCTATAGCTTGCACGGATTCGGTCGTTGAACACGAGATGAGGAATAAGAGGGAGCGAGAGAGCGAATGGAAAAGTAGTCGATCCTGAGGGAGATTGTCCTCGACCCTTTTGCTATCACCGCGAGAGGAGAGAAGGCGAAATCTTCTGGCGGATTAAGCCCTGGCCTACCAAAGATCCAGCATGAAGATCAGAATTTTTGTGCTTGCAGTCTCGATTGCTTCGCGCAGCTTATTGTACAACTGCGTAAAAAAAATGACGGAATTCCGAATCGATCGTGTCGAATTGGCCCCGAAGAAACAAGGGACGAGAAGAAAAATACGAGAACGAAGCTTAAAAACCTTCCCTTGTTTCGGAGGGAGAAAGAGAGTCGAATCTGTCGACAGGAATAGTCGAAAAGCAAGTCGAATTCGAAGCGGCTTCATTGCCGGATTAAGACAAATTCTACGCGCTCCCTCGACACTCGAACTCTCACTTCGGTTGCGTTCCTTTCATCCTTTCCCGGACTAAGCAGTTTAAAAGAATCCCTCGACGAGGGTACGACTCCGTCAAGAGTCCGAGAATGACTTCGTATTATCGTAGTCCTTTCTGAAGCAGGATGACGATGAGAGGCCAATTTTTTAACCCCTTTCGAAGTCACTTCACATTAAAGAGTCGCATTCATCCTCGCTTTTTCTCTGCTTCTCGCACGGAGTTTCTTCTGGTACAACTCATCCAGAACGGTGACAAAAAAGAATAGCTTGAGAAATTTTCCGCCCTGTCAGTCGATTCTCCCGAAATTTAAAGAATTTTTCAGTAAACGTAAATACTGGCAAGATAAGGAATTATTTTCACAGGAAGCATATACTTACAATTCTGATACAATTCTGATAGATACAATTCTGAAAGCTGGATCGTGCAGCTTCGATCTGACATGAGTGGAGCAACTACGAGAAGGATAAGCTGAAGAGGAGAATCAAAGGAGAAAGCGAAGAGAGCAAAGGATAAGGGATGGAGCAGTGGTGCGCTTTGTGCTAATCTTAATACCGCAAGTAGAAATACGAACGAACTCGGAAAAAAGAAAAGGAGGAAAAGATGCGAAGCAACTCTCCAGAGCGCTCAGAGAGTCTCGTCCTTCTCAAGCTCCTTTACTTCTTCTTTCGGTTGCAACATGTGAAACTTTAGTACATGCGTGCTCGCTGTACACTTTACAATCATTTTTTCTCTACATTACTCTTTCATGTTGAAATATAAACAAAAAAAATCATACAGAACGTCCGTTAAATTAGACATGGGCATTCAATCTATAGATTAAGGATTAAAAAGTTCTTATATTTTTCATATTTGTTCATTCATCGAACTAGTGGGTCCATCGATGTGCCCTTGATCAAAGCTCGCATCTAATTGGCAAACTTTTATAATCGATAACTAATCTGGATTAATATTTCGATATATTTTTAATTATCGATTTATAACTTGCCTCTGTAACTAAATTCTTCATTATTAACATTTGCTCGTGGTACATCTTGTATAGTGAATGGGTCGTCTGTGGCATGACGTTGCATGCAGTAACTTTGGGAAAACCGCGATAGTCTGGCTCTCCAATCCCCTGAGGTGGTTTGATCTTTTCCTCTGCCTCCCTGCTTTCTCAGCCGCAGAAGGATGAATAGACCTCATCTCGTTTCATTTTCCATAGTTCCTCTACGTTTTTTGGTATGCTATACAATATTATGATAGTGAGGAATTATACAAGTCATTTTTTCATCCCACCATACAATGTTCGCCCTAAAAGCTATTGTACCATATTGTCAAATCAGCTTCAACGTAAATAATTTTTAGTCGAAAGTTTTCTTCAATTTTGGCTTATTAAAGAGTTTTTTACAATCACCTATACATGAACAACTGGTAGAGCTTTATAAAAACTCTTTTACATTTTCAAGTCTTTGGCACGAGTCTGCGCATGAAGGTACTTGCGATACTTGACAGTACCGAGTGCTTCAAGTATCTCGTACTTTGTATTATACTCAGCATGTCTTGCGCAAGAAGTATATAGGTACGCATATTATTTGCACTGTTAGTTAAAGATGGGACAGCATATATGTATATTGCAAAATGTGTGTATTATATAGGAGAGACTACCCTTACCAAGTATTTCAGTATTTGAGTAATGAGACATGCGGTGTGCTAATCTGTGGCTCTGTAAGGCTTTCTCCGTCCATTACTGTACCGCAGCAAAGGAGGAAGAAGGATACCGAGATGGATAGAGGTGGAGAAAGAGTTGTCTCCTATGTCTATATATCCAGAACATATTCTACAAGGGATCCTGCTGCCTTAGCGGGATTTTCCGAGCTCTCCTCAGTACTAAAACCAGTGAGAAAACAAGGATAGCGAACCTAAGCCTTAGATTCTCGCTGCTGTGAGAACGTCTTTCCGAGATCGTATAATCTTGACCGCGCTGATGCTGACCTGATTGGCACTGACCCCGGCAACCCCTTTATCCTCCTCCAGGCATATTACCTTTTCTTCGTCGATGGTAATCATGCGGTTTCCTCCAGTCTTCAATCCAAAGAGTCCTTCGATATTCTCAAGCGAACGGTCGGTCCGAGTTGTCAATATTGAAGATGATCCACCGCGAGAAGCTTGGCTTCGAATCTTCAATACATTCGGAGCTTCCGCACAACTGCCTGTAATTTTGCCTCTCACATTCTCACTTCCGCTTCGGTAGAACGATCGGTTAATCCCGCAGCAAAGCCCGTATATCAAGGATTATTCTTTCATCTTCACATCTCGGTCCAACGATGGTTGATCCCTTAATACACTCCTTTTGTCTAGGTCTCCCGCGTTAACCCTTTGCCAAGAGGGGTTAAACCCTCGAAGTCAAACGTACGTATCAACGTATATGCTCGTGCGCGTACTCAAGTTCCGCCTTCAACAAGGAGTCGAGAAAATACTGAGAGAGAAAAGAGAGCTTGTGTAATTCGTAGCTAGGACGTGACATGTCACGTACATATAATCTTCGGTATTACCGCAGCTCTCGCTTCTACAGTTTGGTGAAAAGAACCGAGGGCGGCAATGGTGGTAGGCGATGTGTTGTTGGTGATTGTTCAAGTCAGGCGACATAGATTTCTACCGAGGTACTTGAAACTCGAGTACCGATCGGGAGCAAGGAGATTCATGAAGGGCTAGAAAGAGTCCGAGGGAGAAGCGATTTAGAAAGATGAGAAGAAGAAAAATAGAAGAAGCGACGACGATGGTACTCGCGAGTCGGGATTCTCGCTGAAATCCAATTAATTCAGCCTCGAACGTAGACAATAGTGCGTATACCCGCTATCTTGATTCTGCAAAATCTAATTTAGCAGCTCTTTATTTATGATAACCCGCGAATTCATTGTGAACGAGGCACGAGAAAGGGTGGCTGGTACGATCCAGTTTTCCTACCCGTGCAAAGGCAGCTAGAATGCTTGGATGACGACAAAGGGTACCGCCGGTGAAGATGACGAAAACTCCGATCCGTCACAGACACACAGCGGGGCTTCTGAGAGCGTCCTGGAATATAGAAGAGCAAATGCATCTCTGTAGATAACAACCACCATGGGGTAAATTTGAAATGTGTGCGAGGATGGCGTTTCGAGAGACCTGCGATCTCCGGGTGCCCGGACATCACTTGAGAAAACAGAACGTGTCGAGATTAAGCCTGAATATCCCTTTCCATGAGCGAGGGGTCGCGAAACGGGCGGTTCACTTCGTGACAATTGCGGCATCAGCCTCACAAGCCTTCGGGTAATTATTTAAAGGAAGCCCTCTGGGAATGCGGAAACGGGTTGAAGCATTCACTCGATTCGATTAGTACGAATAACTCTTGCACGCGAGCTCCGAATTACGGGTATTTTGTACTCTCCATAATTGATATTCGCAGAGCGATTTCTAATGTATGTAAGAGCATTACAGTCGCTAAATATCGTACGAGTGCCTACAGAGGATTGCGATACAAGGAGACTCGGCGAAGCCCGGTTCTGCCGCACTTTTGTTTCGAAGCAACCGTTGCAATTAAATTTCCGGCTAGATTGAGGACAAGAGCTACCAAGAGCCAGGCTAATGGTTTGGCTGATGTTTACGTCATGCTAGGAGAATTTCTACTGCATTTGGCTATTTGAAACTAGTGAGAAAGAGTCTGAAATATGCTTCAACTACGAGATACTGACGGTTACCGTCTGTTCAATCCTTTACTGCTATCCTTCTAATGTGGTTACTTTGAATATGTGTACAGACCCTTATCAAAAGTTTGTTTTTAATTATTTCTAAAATTTATCTTGAAATATTTTGGATGATATTATGGGAATTGTATTAATATTTTTGTTGTCGATAGATGTCTAAGTCCTACGATTATTGATGATAATAATCAGTGATTAGATTATGTTAGCGAGTCTGTGAGGCCTCCTACGGGTAGTTGCCTGGTCAAGGTTTAATAATAGAGAGCACTCAGCGTTATTGACGGGTCAGACAGTATTCGATTGAGGAGCTTATATTAATTGCAAGATCAGCTCTAGAGAAACTACTTTGTGACCATTATACATAGACATTATTGTCACTTGAACTATCAATAATTATATATGAGTATTACTATATACATATGTACTTTGTTTTGTGTTAAAGATGCATGAGGGAGACATTCCCAGCAAAAATGGAATTCATGACGTTAAATTCGTAAAACCCAGACTCAGGCTTTTGCCAAAAAGTTCTTCAAGTTTCAGTTTGACTATCAATTGGCAATTTGAGTATATTTAAACAATAATTTAAACATTTTTTATTACTTAAATAATATTTTTAAAAATATCGCTCATATATCCTTAAAGAGAAAAGAATCATTTAATTAGCACTTCTACTCCTTTGTGTAAATGGTAATCGCATTTTTGAGACGTGTGCCTTACAAAATTGAAATAGGTATTACTGTGACGGTACACGCTTGACAAAATAGCAAGATTCATCTGCAACAGAGCCTCCAAGACTGCATAATACCCTGGAATGTCGAAGACATTTGAGCCAGCCGCAGTGTTGAGGATACGCAGGAGAACACTGATCATTCCAATGCGGCATCGAAGATTGTTCGGCATTTCAGTTTCTGCAATTGCAAGAGAGCCGGAGCTTACGAGCTTGTGACTTCTTCCGGGCGGAGGAAGGAACAACGAGCCGGAGAGAGGGAGAGAGTTGAAAAGAGACGTGGCCGAGGAATCCTCTCGTACATGGATCGTTCCATCTCCGGCGCCGGCAGACTTCCCGGGGATCATATTCATTAAGACCCGGTCAATTAGAAGTGGCCGGAATAGCGTGCACAGTGCTCGTTGCGCAAACTTGGACAAAGCTTCTCTTGATGCATCGGGTGTAACGGGGGGAGAGGGGAGGGGCGCAGAGCGACGGACGCCAGTGAACCCTCTCGGCATTCGCGATAGTCCAAAGTCCTTCTTCCAACGTAACTCCTTCCCCTTTCTCCATTCCGCGTGGACAAAGATGGGTCTACGGAGAGATGTACAGTCATGGGGTTGCGCAGGCTTTATCGAGGGTAAATGTGGAGTGCGGAGAAAACTGGAGAGCACAATCGGGAAGGGGATGAAAAGCGAACGGAGGATGGAAGATCGATCCTGGAGCCCTGAAGCACACGGGCGGGAGAAAGAGAAGAATGGTGGAAGCCCACCATAACCCGGGGACTGGTAATTGAACGCAAGTGGTTGAAAGTACTACTTGGCTCCCGGAAGCTTACCTCCCTCTAACCACCTCTCCCACCGTACTCTCGATCCGTATCTTTTTTCTTCTCTCTCGCTCGGTGAGTACTGTTGCTTCGCTCTCGCGTTTCCTGATTCGCGAAGCATCCCCAGCGGCGTTTTCTTTCCCACTTGGCATCACCGAAGTCAAACCGACGCTTTTGCTCTCGAGCTACGTCACCCAGACACCGAGGGAAACAGAGTTTTCTCTCCTCGCCAGTTTTCTCCTTCCTACCCCTCCTTCCCCTTCTTCGCGCTTCGATCTGACCTCATCTTTTTCTCTTTTCACTCCTCTGAGCTTCCTACAACCTTGAAAGTGACACTGGCAAGGTTGCAAGGGAGCTTATAATTAATCAGTGGAAGAGATTAAACTTCTCGAGCGTGTATTCTGAAAGGTGCACCGAGAGGTGGGACAGTGTAGCGCACGAGCTTAACTGCTCGTCCTTTTATCGCTCCCGACTAATCTTTCGAGGCTCTTGTATCTTTTCCTTTTTCTTTTCCTTCCTTTCCCGTACACATGGCGGAGAGTGTAAAGATACGTGATGGCTGCTCGGGAGGTTGGAAATATTTTTTTCGAGGCGCCAAATCTTGGGGAGAAGAGAGACGCCGAGTTTGGAAGAAACTGACCTCGGTAGGGCCGTAAAGAGTAATGGAAGGATAAAAATGTAAATGATCGCCTCACGTCGGCCATCTCTTTCCTCCGCTTTCGCCTTCATCTTGGCGATATCGCTTACCGTTTTATGATTCTGGATCTAGCCGGGTCAGATGTTATACGAGCCAGCTCGTTGGATATATATCCCGTATAAAATCCTTACCAGGTCTAAATTTCTCTCGAAATCGCGTCTATTCGTTCCAAACCGGCAAAAAATGTTCGTCGTCGAGGCATACTGTATATATACGCGTCTGGCAAATGATTTTGCGATTTAGTCCTTGATCTCTCATGATTGACTCCCGAGTCAGACAAGAGGTAGAGAGAATTCCTTTCGGCCACTTTCCGCAATTATCCTCGGCGAACGTACGTATCGCAACCGATGGAAATAAAAAGCCGCCATTTCCGAAGCACTCTCGAAAGTTGAAGACCCATTACGGGACGAAAGTTAACGTAACGGTGGGGGAGGGGCGCCCCAGCATAATTTATACCTGAATCCGATGTATAAAATGCACTTCTCCCGCCTGGCGTATTAACTCCTGATTCGGTCAAAAGTCTTGGGAGTGGGGATGTATGGGGAAGGGCACGGAGGATCGAACTAGCTCTGCATAGCCTCTAACTATCCATCTGACTCTTGCAAAGTACCCTATAACGATTTAAACTTTGCCCGATAACGTACAGGGTCCTCTCTTTCCCTTTATCTTTCCTTCGCACTTTCGCTCGGTGTCTCGCTCGTCAGCTCTTTAGCCGATAGGATCGAATCGGTGCAGCACCCTCTCCGGGGGTTTTGATGTACACAGGCTTCGAGGGCGGGGTTCGTTGTGTGAGATAGAGCGAGAGAAAGAGAGAGAGAGCCCTTTGCGATGCAAAGCGACTCTGCCGCTCAGGATTAGACAGGCAAACCAGGGAGGAACAGTAGCGGAAGAGTATATCGCCCCAATTCTCTTGCTTGCTCTCTTTTGCTTCTCTCTCTCTCTCTCTCTCTCTCTCTCTCTCTATTCGGTAAGCAATTTCGGTAGACGGCTCTGGCGCCTCGTTAAATCACAGGACCACAGAGAATTGCTGTACAACGTGTGTACGTGCTGGGCCCAATGTGCGTGTGACTTAATACGCTCCGGGAAGAGCTCCCATCACCGGGGCGTGGAGACGATTTTGGATCCTCTATTTTCGACGAGTCTTCCATTGGATCTGTCCTTCCAATAATTGGTTACTCATACGCTCTTTTTTTCACTATCCGAATATTAAATTTGTCAACGGCACGTCCCAGGTGATTTATCACTATGAAAAATATCCTTATTCTTCTCTCCTATTAGGTAAACGTCCCAATAATTGAACTGCTAAGGGTTTTCACAGTTTATGTTTAAAGATCTACTTCAAATCTACAACTACTTTTTTCAATAAATTAACGTTATAAAAAATAAACCTCTTTTTCGTATATGAAAAATAATCCATACAATTTTATTGAGGAAAAATTTTTATATTAAATAAAAATTGTCCATCTATTGGGACGTTTACCTTACATGCTTTTAATTATATTTTGACATAACTGTTCCACGATATCAGCTATACAGATAATACTTTATTATAAGATGCACATGTAAACTTGTTGTAGGTTTTTCTTTTTGTATTAAGTTTGTCGATAAATTTTGATATATTATTTCATAAAAAAAAGAAATTTTATTTCATTCTCGTAAGTTTTTCATTATTTTTTTAAAAGAATAGTAACATTACGATAAGCCGTTAAAAAGGACGCCTTGGTCAGACAAGGTAGACCGATAGATCCGCTTGCGGTTAACGTACTTGACTCCACCTCGCTTTTTTTTTAGAGCGGAAACCATTGGGAACGCACTTTCGTGCCCGGTTTGCAATGTGCCATTCGAAAAGTAACATCTCGTTGAATGATCGCCACACTTTATGGCTTATCGCGAGCTAAATCATCACGGATCGGATGTACGAGGCATGGTATTCGGAAGGGTTGAATTTTATCGCCCGTAATAAAAATAATGTGATAAAAAGAAAAGTGCTCTCTCAGCTGACCCTGATGGATTCTTCTTTCTTGTCTTTTGCGGGTAGAAGAAGAGTAAACGATTCGCCACGCTCGGACGTAAAAAACTTGACCGGTCAAATCTTTGGAGCGTCCATTCTCACCATCATCTTTTTTAACGTTTTAAAACGCGCTCTTTCCAGCTTCGTAGCAAACAATAACAGATGAGACGAGATTTTACAACTTTCCCCATTATATTCTTCTTTGGTACTTTTAATTGGCTAATTTGTATGAATAAAAATAAAATGCGATCCGATTGATCATAATACAATGTAAAAGAACGCGGAAGAAGAAAATTATCGAAAGGTACAATTGGAGCTTTCTTTTTCGTTCGTTTGTGGTGGAAGCTGCGTACATGGTCTTTCGCGTCGACAAAGCTTCCTTTCTCATTTCCGTTTAACCGATCAGAGCTTTTGAACTTTCTTTAGTTTTCATTATCTTGTATATATAGTTCTCGTTTCCATCGCGATATACAGTTATAGGTATGCGCTTGAGCAGCGGCCAACGAGAAAAGAATGCCAAATACGAGAGTGGCCCTTTAAAGAGTTTTACTCGAGTCAACCTTCTCCGCGCTCTCTCTCCCTCTCTCTCTCTCTCTCTCTCTCTCTCTTTTTCGCTACGAAAACTGCAGTCGAGTGGAGAGCGGCCAGATTTCAACTTTATACGAAGGAAATAAGCGGTAATGGGATAAAAAGAGGTTGACCCAGTTTTCGTGAAAATGAGAAGTTTCAGCGTCGTCCGACGGTGACGACGAAGACGAAGGCACGAACGGACGACTATACACAACGGGAACGAGAACTAACTTCGAAGCTCTTTCATTCTCATTTCGTCTTTGTCCTGTCATTCGACGATTTGGCTTTTGACTCTCAACCTACCTGAGGTTATCACATGAATTTTTCTCATCTCCTCTCTTCACATTTTTTTCTTCCTCTCCCCCCTTTCCTCTTCTCCCACTCGGCAAAAACTCCACCTGGCGCATAAGCACGTAGTTCTCACTCCATAAAACTTCCTGCCCTCTTCGTTCTTTTTACAGAAAAAGTTTCTCCGCTCGCTCGATTATCTCTTGATATTGTGTTTTTTTTCTCCATTTTTTCAAAAGAATTTTTAAATTTTAATTTACTATATTCTTTTTTATTCAAAAACGGTTGAAAGCTTTTTTCGGTACTTATTACCCCGTCTTTTAATATATCCCTATAATATGTGCTTGAGGAAAAGATTTATCGTAGCTCCGACGTAAAATTGTCAAATTCCAACATCCATTCGGGAATTGGGTTTTATCGGATTTGGGTAGATGTATTTATCGTCACCGATGGGTTAAAGGTGTGGGCATTTCAGGAAAGAAACTGATAGTTTTCGAAATATGGAGTGAAAGTGAGACAGCTTTACTGGGAAAAGGGACGTGGCAAGATTTTTCCATTCGTTATTCCCTCTCCGAGGTAAAATCTTTCCCGGACGAGCCGCGAGCACGCCGAGCTTCTACGACACGGAGCAGATGCCAAGGACATGCGAACGGCGCACCCTGAATCGTAGATTCATAGATCACGGGGTTTCGTACGCTCTTGGCATGCGGAGCTCGAAAAAAATAACCCAGTTTCCAGACATTCGAGCAAAAAAGGTCTGGACAGGGTTGTAAAAAAGCTAAGGTATAAACTTTCCAATAATTGAACGTCTAAGGGTTTTTTTTCTACTTTTTATTGTTATTTTGAAACTATTTAAGGATGTATGAGAAATATTTTTTTAAATATATAATAATTACATCAATTTGTGACGCGTTGTTACAAAGTATTTTTAAAAAATTCTTGCCAAATTTGAAATTATTTTCTGGATGGTTCAAGAGTTATCAAACTTCAAAGTTACCGAGATTTAGCATTGCTACTTATGAAAAATGTGTACATTACGCCTATATCATATATTTAAAAATATGAAAATTGCGTGAATTTTTTATTTTATATATTTGTAGGAGTTAAATGAGCTTGTTCAAATAATTGAATGCTACGAAAAATACAGTTCGTATGAAAAAAATAATCCATACACATTGATATTGAAATAAAATTGAAACGTTCAAAATAGCATAGAAATATCGTTGATCTTTTCAAACATATTCAACGATTGGTACGATTACCTTAGATCCGATAAAAAGATCTGAGATTGGCGATGAATACAGTTATTTTTGAAAAGACCCATTTTACTCGAAAATTGGCCAAATTTATCGGGTAATATGATATTGAAGCGACCTCGTAATAAACTTTCGAGATTGCTGGATATTGATACGCAGATATATTTGGCAAATTTTTTTATTCACTTGTTCACCTCTCTCTTTTTCTTCGGTTATTAGAGCCAATTGGAAAAAAGGCTTTCGGCGATGGTGACAGAGGAAAAAAATGAACGATGCGAGTATGGGAGGAGGTGATCGGAGCTCGATCAAGCACTTTCCTGATTGCGTTTGACCACGAGTCACTTTTGCAACAAGAGAGTGGGACGGACGAAAGTAACAGCGAGCGATTCACTTCGGTCCATTTATTCGTATCAGGCACGTATGACCTTTCGAATATTTTGTGATAACTTTACGTGATGCCAGCTCGAACTGTGTGCGGTCGCAGCTTCCGGCAGTCTTTGCTCGTGACGCGCAGACACGTGGAAACCAATCGAAATAATCCACGGATACGCAAACGATAAAGTATCGACTTTGTAACGAACGTTCTTCTCTCTCTCTCTCTCTCTCTTTTTTTCGGTTCTTCGCAAAAATTCGCCATATATCTGCTGGTTTTACACGAACACGGTCACTTTCGTATAAATATTCGCTGTAACACTTCATTTAGCGCAGTGAACATGTTGGGACGAAAACGAAAAAAAATTCGAAAAACTCATCTGCACTGCGCAACTTTTTGTGCTTTTTCCCATTTTTCCAATCTCTGGGTATGCAGTCAAAAGTTTCAGAGTAAATTGGAATACTACAAAAAAGGTTTTGCAAAGAAGAATAAATCGATTCAAAAAAATCTGAAATATAGCGCAGTCTCGGGAAATAAAAAATTTTTTCGCTTTTGTTTGCGATCGAGCAAAAATAAAGATCGAGTATTTCGGAATACCTGGATATGAAAAAATCCAAGTTCATTCACCTTGAAAATTTATTTGTATGCTCAGTCGTCTCGGAGAACGATTCTCGATAGAAATAAAAACACGTCTATCTTTTTTTTGTCGAAAAGAAAACTGTCGTAATTTATTTATAGATTATCGAAGAGTCTCGGAAATAAAAATAGTGTCTCGATCGTCGCTATCGTGAAGAAATCTCGAGAACTGGAATCACGGTATAAAAACTTTCATGTTTTTTTCACCTTTCTTTTTAATGCCATTATTTTGTTATTTTTACTCTTTTTTCTTAATTAAACGACAACGTCCCGACATCTCGTTAGGAGAAATGTAGGATCTAAATGTTACCGAATAGATCTCTCGTCTGCAGACGGTGGAAAGTCTGAGAACGTGGAGGGTGAGTGTTGGTTTCGTCGATCGCGTTACCCAAAAGCGAAAATAAGGCAACGAGCAACGGAACGCATCGTTTTCCTCTCTTTATTCGTTTTTCCACTTCTTCGAATCTCCAGTTTCGAAGCATATCTTTTCGTCTCACTCCGTTTCGTTCTCTCCTATAGCATTTGTTTTCTCTCTCTCTCTCTCTCTCTCTCTCTCTCTCTCGGTCGGTCTCTCCTTGGTTTCTCAGACTTCGGAGCATTGATTTTCTCTTCCTTTAACTTTCTCTCCTCTTTTATTTTCAATCACGATATCGTTTCGTCGCTCCTTTCGCACCCTCGCTCGTATCTCGTAAGTGTATTGCGAGGAACGAGAAATGCCTCGTCTCGAGTTCGCCCCGTATTGCAGAGAGAGAGAGAGAGAGAGAGAGAGAGAGAGAGAGAAGAAAGGAGAAATAGAGAAAAGCGAGGAGCAGAAGCTCCGCGTTATTAGCAACGAACACGTCTATGCGAGAAAGAAACTCGAGGCTGAAAGCAACGAAACGTCAATCGATGAACTCTTCCCATCTTCATTTTCCCTCCTGCTTTCACGCTCGGACATTTTTACCTCGGAGGATTCGCTTTTAATGAAAGAACAATTTCCCGAAAGAGACGACAAAAAAAAAGAGCGCGATATCATTTTATTTCGTCTCCCCCGCGGATTATTGGAAATATCATAGGTAACGACGAAAACATCACGAGTCTCTTTTGATCAAAGCTTTTAATTTTTCAAGCCCCATCTCTTTTTTTTCTTCTTTTCGTGCTCTCCTATACTTGCAGACAGCGAAAGATGGAAAAAATTTGAAGCTAAAGATTTTATCGCGTCATCTTATGCTCAACGACTCGGCGTCGACAGATTACTTTTATCTCTTGATAGCTCAAACCCCGGCCCCGAAGCTATAAACTTCGAAAAACTGATTTTTTGAGAAAGATATACCGGTCGAGTAACACGAAAAAGAAACAGCAGTGTCCTCTGTTCATTCGAGTGATAAAATATTCAAGCGTACATCATCAGATAATGCGAATCTCGTGAAATCGAAGGCCCAGAGTCGTCATATATATATATTTATTTTTTATCCCGTAATTTTTCATAGAAACGCAATGGGACATATGGCGCTTCCCTGCTCATGCATACGAGATCGATACAAATTGTGAAGCTCGGCTCGTCCTCGGTGGCCCGCAAACATACAGACGAAAAAGTGTACGCGCACACGCAAAACGGTTATACGAGATTTTTCCTTCTATCTTCGGTTCTCGTCTAGCGACTTCTCCGGTTACTCTAGTCCAACCTTCCCTTATTCTTATTCTCTCTCTCTCTTTCACTCACTACTGACTTTTTTTTCTTTCTCGATTCCCGAGCGGCTTTCCCACCCGTTTCTATACACGCTCATGAATTTATAAAGGCTTGTATAAAAACGAGCATCAAAGAATTTTATCGCTGTCCGCTGGCGCGTAAATTACATTTTCTCAGTGATATCGCGAGTTGAGAGGGGAAAAGGCCACCGGGGCCTAAAAAAGGAACAGGAAAAAAGGAGTCGCGATAGAGAAGTGTAAATTTAGATTATTCGTAGAGGAGGAATAATTCTAATGAGAAATATTCATTCGCGTTTCCCTTTTTTCGATTCACCGTTTTTTTCCTCCCGTCAACGCGTCAGCAAAATTTTTCACCGAAGAATTTCACTCAAGGATCAAAGTCAGAGTCAAATTGAAAAAAAAGTACGATAATATTATTTAAATTCGTGTAGTTTTACATTTCAGAACATTTTTTTTCATAAATACTGCGTAAAATGTTCCTTATTACATTATTTTTTTCATCTCAATAAATTCAAGGTTAAAATAATTGATAAAAAAATTGCTGAATTTCACTGTGAAAACCGGAAGAAGGATCTCCCCCAATTTTTGCCCGAATCAAATTTTCAATGAAATTTTTCCATAACGAAATCTCGAAAAAAAATTTACTTTCCCCTCCAACGATAAAAAGTAATCTGCTTCCTGCTGGAGGGAGGAAAGTGTAAAAAAAGGGAGGGCGGGAC
The DNA here is from genome assembly GCA_030522545.1 of Cremastinae sp. A BG-2022a. Classification (NCBI taxonomy): domain Eukaryota; kingdom Metazoa; phylum Arthropoda; class Insecta; order Hymenoptera; family Ichneumonidae; species Cremastinae sp. A BG-2022a. Next base: position 14,369 of record JAPYYW010000107.1, on the reverse strand, counting down.
GTTTCTGGGTGTGTGTATAACTCATACTCACGGGTTAAAAGAGAAAAGTACATTTGGCGACTATGCTCCATCCCCGACGTTCCGTACGGGAGAAAAGAAAAGGAAAAACGTTCTATTCTCCTGGAATGATTTATATCCCGTTTGAGGTCGTGTGACACGCGAAAAGTCCATTAACGAGAATTCATGTACGTAAACAGGTTGGCCAGGAGGATCGATCCTCCGCATAGAGGCGCTACGAAACGCTTCGAAACGCTCTAAAAAAACCTCCACCTACCCTACTCCTCTACTTTTCGTTAAATTTCGAGTCAAGAGTCACATCGAGTAAGGCAAACATTCCAATGCTTGATTTTTAAAATATATTTCAAGAAAAAGTCTACTTTAAATTCATCTTTATACTATTATTTAATATTTTAGTGATTAAAAACTACTAAAACCCTAATATTGAATGAATTGCCCCAATAGTTGAACCCTTTATTAAATTTTAGTATTATTCTTTTGTATTATTTTCCTTCTTTATCTCTTTAAAAGTTTTTTAAATATACTATCTTTTGTTATTGTTGGCATTACCTAATGGTTACCAAGGCATAGACCAAAAAAACAAATCAAAAAATCTTTTAAAAATTACTGGGATAATTTACTTAAATGGATAAAAATTATTCATATTTTTTCCTCTTTTTTTTTTTACTTTTGGTATCTTTTCTACGTTATTCTCTATATTGAGCCTGAAATATTTATCGAAAAAACTTGGTGCAAAACTCTAAAAACTTGAATTTTTTAAAAATGTTATTTTTTATGAATGTTTCAATGAATAAAAAAGCATCTGGTCACCATTCGTTTATCTACACCCTCAAATTTTTCATTGTAATGGTTTTTTTTCGTATTTTCCGTTAGATTTTGCCGACGAAATCACGATCACTTTTTCCTCGTCACATTCGATGCAGGAACGGGGGTGAATTTTGGTGCGACAGGTTTTTTCCTCGCCAGTGTAACGCGCAGGGGGGCGAGGGCTCTGAAAATGGAGAGAAAGAGGGATGAGATGGAGGAGGAAAATATAAAAGGGAAAGGACGCAAGCAATTTTACGGACATCAGGCTGGCTTCTCCGGTTGTCTTTTTTTTCTGGTACACACACTGGGGCGCGTACGCTGTTTTCTGCGTGGATGGAAGAGCACGGCAATACGGGAAAGTCCCCTGGCTGTTAAAAGGCTGCATCGCGCGCATTTTCGCCCTTCGAAAGCAACCGATTTTTCTACGCTCTTTCCGCCATCGACCGCCGACGCATTTTGCGGATGAGCGCGAAAAAAGGGGGGAAAAAAGGAGTGAACCAACTCTGGGAGGATTTTCTGCTCTCCGGAGTCCATTTGAGGTACTGATGAAACGAAAACAGCTCGAGACTGAAATGACTCGCAGAGCATCGAACGATAAATAAAACAACGAAAGAAAATAAAAGACGAATAAACTTATTTCGTTCGGTCACAAGTGCATGACATTTAATAATTAAATATTCCACTTTTTAAATGAGTTCTTATTATACTGTATTGTGCGTGTATGCTTGTATGTAATGAAAAATAAAATACCAATTAAGGGTGTTGGATCCGTAGAGGATAAATCAAAAGTTTGAAAATGTTTTTCTCCCATACGAAGTCGTTTGAGAGTAAAAATTTGTTAAGAAAAGTTGCTGCAAATTAACTTAAGAAAAACATATTTGAAATTCAAGGTCATCCAATGACAGGTCTACTCTCTGTGTGATAGCACAAAAAAATGATGATATTTTTTGAAAAAACATCAATATAAAAGATCAGTATAAAATTTCACTTAAATTAGGAAGCTCGCTGCAGCGATATTTATTATACAAAATTGCAACTTCAAACACGTGCCCTTATGGAAAGATACCAAAAGAAGCCATTTTTAACAATTAATATGTTATAATGAGAAGCTTCGTCGTGAAATTTTTACACAACCTTTTAAAGATGTTACTTATAATGTTACATAACATTTAAAAAAAATTTCTATCATGTTCTTTATGAATTTAAATTAAATATATTTTTGTAGCACACTATTGAAAAAGCTGGTCCTAAAAATTACAAAAGCGGTCAAGATATTGTTCGAACGTGTAATACATAGAAAAATAAAACGTAAGAGCGTGCGTACAATAGAAAGAAAAAAATATTCGTTGATCGAGAGCTTTCGAAGCCTGGTACACATGTACCTGCAGACGAGAGCTCACGATATTGCAAAGCGAATAATTAATTAAGAACAATAGGAGAGAAAATAAACGAAAATATGAGGGAAAATAACGAAACAGATGGAAAAAATAATATAAAAATAGAGAGATCGATCGGCAAATGAATTAATATCGAACATGCTTCAGAAATTACTATTCACAGGGTGCATACATACCCATAAATTGTACCTTCAAGGGCTGTCCAATTAGTTGAACGATATTAACAATATGCTATAATGAATCGTAGTTCGATTGTTCCAATAATACGCCTACGTGTACGTTTAGTTTTTTTTAATAATCAATATAAACATGAATGGGTTTCCCGTTTCACGCTGCACTCCATTATCGAGTAGGTTATTTTTACATCGCGAATACTCTTCGTCGTTCGCTTTTACGATTTTTTATTTTCACTCTTGTTTTTATTCTTTTCAATTGTTTGGAAATTTTTTTCCATCCACTCACTCTCGAGAGTCATTCAGATGAAATATATTTTTCAATCAGCCTGCTCGTTACAAAGTGTTTTATTCTGAGCGATTCTATTCGACGAATCCTTTTTGCCTCTCTTTGCTTTTCACCGTTCGCCAATTTGTGGAATTTATCTCGGTGAACATATGTACGCTAGGATAGAATTTATACAGAATTTCGTAGAAATAATGAAACTCTGTAACTTTTTGTATTAATCAAACATTCTCGGGTGTTCCATTGAAAAAAATGTTCATAACAGAATATCAACAATTCTCAAAATATGCACGAGATTATCGGAAAAAATAAATAAAATAAATTCTTGGAACGTTGTACATTATTTCAGCACTTCCAGCTTATTAAGTCATCCGAATAAAAAACTATAGTCTTCGATTGTGTTGCAACAGGAATAACGCGAATTTTACGAGATTCGGATATACGTGACTATTTTTCCGTCGAAGGCTCGATAAATATTATTTTCGAGCAAAGAATCGACTTGAAGGGTCTTATTGTGCGTTGGAGAAAAATGAGGAAGAATAAGACGAGCGTTTCTAACACAATACAGATGGGAAATTCCCTACACTGCGAGCGAGGTCTTTCTGTCCGTCGTCTCTATTCATTCCTTTTTTTTCTCTCCTCATTGACGCAATACAAGAGTTTCGAGCTCTCGAAACACTAATGTTCAGAGACACGATGGACATGCATGAACACAAATGTCACACAAACATAAACAGAGGAAATTCATGCAAAACTAACACCCAAAGAATGTTTTAAAAAAATATTTTTTCTGAATACTTTTTTAGTATTTCAAATCTTCTTTACTTAATTTATTTATTAAATTAATTTTCTATTTAGAATGTGTGTCAAAAAATAAGATAGAAAAAGAGAACAGTTTTCTTTTGGTCGAAATAACGACTCAAAATTCTAATAATATTTGATTATTTGGAGTAGAATTGTTTTATAATTTGAATAAATCTTATTTTTATAACATTTTACGAAGCTTCACCATTTAAAATCTTCACTTTCATAGCCTCTCATCAGAGTCTATGTTAAACGAAGCGATTTTAGAAAATTCATATTTTTATTTCAACATGGTAAAAATATTATGAAGAACGTCTTCAGTGTCCAGGGATTTTTCACGCAAAACAGCAATTCTGATTTTTTTTGTTACCCCACATAATGAAAAACGTAGTAATTTTTTATTAAAAATTCTTTCAACGTATCTCAAAAATAATATATTTTTCTCAATAAAAACTTGAATTATTTTGAAATTACTTTGAAATAATTATTCACGAATAAACTTGTTGACACAAGTATTTTGTAAGATGAAAATGCATTCTGGATTTTTTCTCATATGGAGGTCGCACACAAAATGTACTCAAAACGAAAAAAAAGAAAAAAGTCCGCATCTGTGAAGCATGTGTTGCGAAAGGGAGGGGCGCGATGAGCCCGAAACCGAAAAGTAAACCCTCGGACGTCACGGGGTGCGGTTCCGCCGAATTTGTTTTCAATCTCAGAGCCCGAGCCTGTCGGTTCTTTCTTCCGGTTTCGAGTGCGCCAGAACGAGAGAAAAAGTATGCGGGTTCTCGTCCCGAAGGGATTCCATCGAAGGAATCGAGTGTGGTTTCTCGCGTTGTTGGAAAAACGCGCGTGTGTCGTCGACGATGTCTCTTCTTTTCCTTTCGCTCGTTCTTACACACAGACCTGTATCTCGTCGCTTCCACGATATTTCTTCTCGTGTTGCACGAGCGTCGACTTCTCAAATTTTTGTGCTCGCGAGACACCCTGTAGCTCAGACGCTAAGAAGCCGTTTTTCCGTCTGCCGCAGGCGCAAAGGTGTCGAGTGAAAAGTGACAAAGGCGAAAAAACGTAGACGCGGAATGAGGGAATAAAGAAAAAAAAACCCTTGAAATCAGAGATTTACACGTTTTCTCTAGAAAAAAAGGGAACCCCGTTGGAAAAATTTCAATGTCGCTGTCAACGGACTTTTCATTTTTTTTCTATCACGAACCAGACGCGGACTGAACATGGAATCTCTCTGAAAATTTTGGACCTGCAAAACATCGAAAGAGTGTCCTTCGTTGCGGAAATAAAAGTTTCAAACGGGATTGCAGAGCTGAAACCAAAATGCTCGAAATGTATGATCCGCTCGGTATCGTCCGGAAATTCTCTCAACCTCGTGTAAGTAGTTTTCAAGATCGAATAATGTGAAATGAAAAGAGAAAAAGAGGGATGGGGAGCGAGCGAGCGACAGGAAAAAATGGTCGCGAGCGGGAATGGACGAAACGTCGAATCAGGATTCGTTCGAAACGTACACGAGAGACACTAATATCCGGTTAATTTTTCTACATTTAATGAAATATGGATTTTTCCACACACGTGAATTTTCTATTAACAGGGAAGGAGGAAGAGAGAGAGAGAGAGAGGGAGCGATAAAAGAATCTCAATAACGTATCGGTAGCAATGAAACGTTTCGTTCAGCGAACAAGAGAAGTCGTCTAGTCGACAGAAACGACCAGTTGCGTGACGTGCTTTCACGTTGATGCAAACTAAGCTCCGGGTGGAGTGAAAAGAGTGAGAGGGGACGGGGAGCTGGAGGGGAAGAAAATAGAAGCGAAAGAATAAAATTAAAATAAAAGAGATGGAGAAAGAGAAATTTAAAGTGAAGCTGATGGTCTGTGAAGAATCATCTTCAATTGATCGAATACGTCGGCTGCATTTTGAAATTGTACGAGATGGAGAGAGATGACGAGTGACTGAGAGGTTGCGTAGAGAAAAAGAGCCAATGGAGGAGACAGAGACGGTCGTCGGCTGATTAAGTGATTGACGAGAAGAGTCATAAAGGATGCTCGGATGATCGTTGTCTGATGTGCACACGCTTGATTTCTCATATGTGTCGTATGAGCGTGCATACGTACAGAGTGCCACGTTTGAAGCACATGCATATTGTGCCTCGAGCTATATTCTGATAGGATTGATAGCAGGAATGGATTCGTTTTAGCACGGCCGTTTTTATTCGTCTGTCAAAACAATATCGAAATAACGACCTAATTTGTCGGCCACTTCGTCCGGCAAATATTGGCAAAGTTCGTCTAAATGCCATTGTTATTATACGTCAAGGTCGTTCTATGGAAATAACGTCATTTTCTTATAGGATTTTGTTGAAAATTTGCAAAAATCTTCTTTGATATAATCTACATTTGTGGATTGACGTTTATATAGTTTCGAAAGTATATGGATCAATGTTGTATGGAATTTAAAAATGATTCACTAAACTGTTTTGGAAAACTAATGGAGTCTAAACGTTACTGTCCAATTTATTTTACGAGCAACAACATGGCCACTTTTTCCTCTTCGACATATTTAAATTGATATTTTGTGATTATATTCTATAGGCGCATACTTCATATAACCTCGCATAATACGCTCTCTTTCGATCAATTGATTATAGGCTTCATGTCTTTTTTATAATAGTATATTTGATTGAATAAACTTTTAAAATAAAAATTAAAAAATTGCAAAAAATTTTGCGAATTTTTTTTTGAGAACACTGCGTCTTGTATAGACTCATGAAATTTTTAATTAGCGACGTTTTATACCTTTCTCTTGACGAAATCAGCTGATGTATTGAGACACAAAACGAATCTGCCTAATTTTCTGCTCAATACGTTCCGTGGGCCTTATTGCACTTTATTCACTAGCACGATACAAAACCCAATATTTTCTTTATTTTTTAAAATCTAATTAAAAAACGGACCATCGAATCTATACAGGGTAATTAAAAAAATATAAGACTAATAATTTAAGGTGCAATATTCAATTATTCGATGCAAAAATCCGTTTCGAAAAACTGTTCGTTCGAATTTGATAGCCTTGAAAAAGATGATATACGTTTAATGTAATGGAAATTATCCTGTGTAGAATAAAATAGCGGGATCGAGATTATTTGCATCAAATAAGCAGCAGTTTTATCCGCACCGACATTATTATAAAAGTATTTTGAAACGATATTATAAATTTTTAACACTAAACTATTCACTTTTCGTATGATTGAAAATAACACTGGAACTGACACTCGATTGAACTTGTCATACAATATGTAACTTTTGTAATAATATTTCAGGGTTTACGAGACAACTACCTTAAGGACGTCCCTGATATTGCATGACACGAAATATAGTACCATCGCTCCCCAGCCTGAAAATCGTGTAATCGAATCTGCCAATTTTTTTCGTCTCAAACTTTTGGAGCTAAGTGCGTTACGGAGTCGTAGTCCGGATCGGTCCCCTGACTTTTAGGGTTAATAAACAGCCGAGCGATACATGTATAGGCGTGTGTTTGCCGTCGAGAGTGGTCGGTGAGGTGCCGGACCGCTGGTAGTGACAGGAGAGGGGAGCGCGCCCTGTGACGCGGTTCTCCGAGCACGCGAGCTTGAAAACGTCTCTAATAGAATCGAGGGCTAAAAGCCTCGTCTAATTTTTCTCTTGACACCGTCAGGACAACCTGCAGGGTTCGCCCCGTCGTTCCTGCCCGCGCACGCCTACCCGGCCAACCACCTATACCATGTGATTTCGACCCCGATCCTCCACTCTCGATTCGCACTTATATAAACGACATTGTTTTGAAATTGGGTTAGCCCCGCTTGATTTTATTACCCATGTGTGTGTGTCTCGTATACACATGCATAAAAATAAATCTTATACTCTGTTCCTATAAATATATGTATACATATATATATGTGAAAATATATGGGAAGAGCAAAGTTAGAGAGAAAAAAAGGGAGAAAACTTCCTGTCGCTTTGCCTCTATGTCGGGGCGCACTTTTTCCCGTTTATCGTACATGTGCGTGGAAAAAGTCCTCGTTTGATCTCGGACTTACGAGCGAGCATATTCAGTCTTCTTCCCGCCCCGGGAAAAATAAATTGCGATCAATTTTTGGCGAATTCGATATGACGGGGGCAAAGTGTATTTTCTCGAAAAGTCGCGCGAATTCGTGAACATATCTCGCATTTCGAGGAACAAAGGCCAGCCCGGAGACGAGGAAAAAAATTGAAGCGCCGCGAATGAAAACGGGAGGCGATAAAAATGAGAGCGTGCGCATGAAAAAAGATGAAGTTCGAGACAGAGGGAGAATTTTATAAAATTATGCGCTCGGAAAGGGAGTGGGAAAAATAAGGGGACGAGCCGTCCTGTGTTGTGGATTTTAGCTGGAGAATCCCTGATAAAATGAGAGTCCGGAGAGCTTTGGAGAGCTTGAAAAAAAAATGAGAAAAAGATAGGGAGGAAAACAGGTCCTGGAGCCGGAACGTTTCGAGCGATATCGCTCGATAAAAAATCCAAAAATATCGAACCGAGAGAGGCGTGGGACGCAATGTGCGAAATAAAAAGTTTGCGAACAAGGGAGGGGAGGAAAGAATAAAAGGGTGTACGGGGAGGGGGATTAAGCCGGGAGGAGAAAATGCCTGGTGTGGGAATTCGTGCACTGGAAACTGAATGCCAACGACGAAAAATAACGCAGAAATGAGAAAGAGAGCGAGACAGAGACTACGAAAAGTGGTCGTGGTTGACAAATGCACGTACACGCATATATCTATGGATACGTGTTTATATAAATGCGTGTGTGAGCGAAAGAATAAACATATAAAGGTTCGCACTGGAGGGGTGAGATTTGTGCATTCGATTGAAACGAAAACAAAGGGTGCTCCGATTTGGCATGACCCACGGCGCGATAGTAAGTCCACCAAGTACACACTCGCGCATAAATATATGGTTCACCATATTTAATAATTTTCGTGAGCGTACAAATCTGAAAGACATTTCTAGTACAGAAAAAATATATATTTTTCGCTATATTTTTATTTTTTATTTTCTTGTATTTAATGTCGAAAAAATACAGCTCGTGATTACTGCTTTAAAAATATATATTGTGCATTAAAGTATATTGAAATGCATCTTTTGCATATTACTATTTGTTTTTATATGTTAATTTTTCTTTCTTAATAAAGATATGTGAAGTTTTTTATACTTGATTTTAATTGATTACTGATATTATTGAAAATTTTATAACTGTACAAAAGGCTTTAAATATTGAATGAGAATGATTTAAAGCGAAGGATAGTGGAATAATTGGGGGTTTAAAATCGTTAAGCTGTCATTTTGATACATTATAAAATTAAGTGAAATAAATATGATATATTTCTTGATAATGCATAAAAAATTTAGATATAGTAATTACTCTGTTCAATACGAGTTTTTCGAAAAAGCAGACGCATAGCAAGCATGTTATTGTTTGCTAGTGTATGTAAGAAAAATGGTGAGCATCACGTTGATCCAAAAATAGTTTGGATCTGCAGAACTATTAAGTATTATGGAAAAATCCTAGTAGATCTTGGCAACGAATGCAGGATCACGTTCTGTGAAGTGTCAGTGGCATATGGCCAGTATTCAGGGAACAAACAAATACTTTTGTGAACACGGTGCAGAAAAACCCACATATGGACGGTCGAGTGGTCGAGAAACTCGTGAGCCTTCTCGATCTTATTTGCAGGGGAAACTGGGGCAAAATGGACGTTCTAAAAAATTAAATTTTGTATACACATATTTCTTTGATCTATACATAAACTTAAAATGATATTCTCAGACAATATTGGATTTCTTTTCCTTCAATAAATATTTTTTGAAAAAAAAATTACTATTAAATCGGTGAAAATTTTTTAAAAATAAATCTTAAATGTCACTATAAAAAATATATATAATCAATTGAAACCGATGTATACAAGTCACGATAAATACTCAATTATTTTATAAAATTATACATTTAAATGAAAAAGGAAACAATTTTATTATATATAATATATACTTAATTCTTCGTCCAAAAATATTTTTGTAAATAAAACTTATTGGATAGATCGTTTATATAAGAATGAGTAATATGATTTGAGTAAATGAAATAAATTAATCGAAAGCTGCACAAATAAATAACGTTAAATATATCCAATAATTAAAATAATACATTTGAGTTGAGAAAAAGAAATCTACATGACCATTTTGCCCCATTTGTCGCTCGTGTGATTTTTTTCTCTCAATTGTTTCCCTCTCTCGATTGATCGCAATGAGACTGATGATCGTACCAATCGTTGAATTTGTACGTACCTACTTCGAAGCTCATGCAAATTCTGTCGATCCAGTTTACTGTTTATGGGTGGAAAAAAAAGCATGGACGTTCGTGCGAGAGAATGAGGAACGAGCGATGAAAAAGCAACCGAGTGACAGCCTCGTGCTTTTTCCGCTCGTCAAACATACATCTATTACGCCTTTCTCATTCTCAACTCTCATATAATTCCTGCCTCCGATAAATACACGCGAATTCTCTCTGTTGTACCCAATTTTTCCTCGCTCGTGAGCCTCTCAATCACGCACACTGGGCTATTTCTCGTTCGAGCCTTATGGTGTGATTTGTTAAATCATACATTCAATTTCTCTCGAGAATTCACGTGTATTTGCATTTTTATTTACCGGGTGTGCGTACAGACGCGATGAGCGAAATGTCTCCAGGGAAAAAGGAATTGACATTTCCATAATAATCTTGATACTTTTTTTTTTTTGAAGAACCGAAAAAATTTTTTTCTCAACATTGAAATTGATCGTATTTCATTAATGAGAAAATATATTGTTCGGTTGATTCGTTTCAATAATAATATAACTCACATTCTCTTCGGAGGTGAGGATTATTTTTGCGGGACACCCTGTATGAAGGAAGGATCGGCTTTATTATTTTCGAGGAAGGGGTTTGTGGATGTGGCGCGAGGAAAACGAGGCTCGAAATAATCCTTCGCAGCAGAGCAAACAACCGTTAAATTCTCCAGCGATAATATAATATTGGATGAAAGAACGAGCGTCAGATCGCGTTTGGTCACACTTCCCATCTCTCTTTCTCCTCTCGCAAAGCAAACATACTTCAAACGCCTAAACGTACAATTGCAAATGTTTGTATTTTCCTGGATACTCGTGGAAAGTAAAATATTCGCGAGATTCTCATTTTTCGTAAAAAATAATTGTTTTTTTTTCATGTAAAAAAATATAGATGGAAATGAAAATGAGACAGGGAATCATTTTCAAACGATATTTTATGGGTATCCAACTTCTATCGAGTTAAAATTTCAAAACATGAATAATAATAATAATAATAATAATAATAATAATAATAATAATAATAATAATAATAATACTATGGATACTCGATGTCATCCTTGGCGCCTGTGTAACTGGATGCGGACAAAAAATTTAAATTGCATCTGCACCCAGCTGTATCGAGTATTCCGAGTATTCGAGACAGAGGCACTCCGAATCAAACTTTTTTCCACGGCTCCAAACTTTTTTTTTATTTCTCTGAACTGGAAACGTAGTAGTTCGATGTGCGTTTCGACAGGAATTAAACGAGAAAGCGAGAGGTTTTGGTGAACAAAAAATAGAGAGAGAGAGAGAGAGAGAGAGACAGAGGCAGAAAAAATGAGAAAATACTCGGTTGAAAATGGAGAAAAAAGAATTAAAGAGGGTCGTGTGCTCGTGTGCATAAAAATGGGGCGTTTGAACGGTGTACTTATTATTGCGGCAACGCGCACTCGGTGCATCGACAAATGTTGGAAAAAGATCAGCTGGCTATATTTCTGTACAGAGCGCTACTTAGCCTTATGCGTCACCGCACTTATACTCGTTTTTGTATTTTCTTCTCTCTCTTTCTCTCTCTTTCATTATTTCAATCCTCAATATATCCAGTGTATTTTGTGTATTATTTTATGCCACGCCATTAAGACTTCAGAATTTTTTTCCCCAATGAAATATATGTCGATTTTTCTAAATATATATTTTTTTGCATATGTTTGCACATATGGATGAGAATAATCGGTGTACCAAATAAATATATGTGTTGTGAGACTTAATAAACAACTTTTTTCTTTCCAATTACTAAATCATGATAAAATACATACATTTTTATCTCTCCTGAAATATACGAAATTTTCTCAGCCTTTCATCACGGGATCGTCGAAAAAGTTACTCTTTTGGATAAAAAAAAGAAGGAAACTGACATCTGCGGATTTTTCTCGGGGAAAATCTCCCGTGCTTTTTTTTCGTTTCACTGGAATTTTTATGGAGTCGTCGACTTCGTTATCGCAACACCTGACTTTTTTCTGTTACAACTAGACTATTGTACCTTTTTTTCGCTCAGCTACGTGCGCGTTCGAGTTTCGGCGCATTTCAGAAAAAATTTCGTCGACTGTACAAAGCAAAGTTCGAACCGCGCAAAACTTTTCTACATCAATTTTTGGTAAAAACTGCATCAGCAGTAAATATATCAAACATTTAAGCATATTAATCCCAGTAAAGTTTTATTCAATCGATTTTTTTTCTTTTTCATTTAAAAAATTGAAAAGTATAATTATCAATGAATTTAATTTCACAAAAAAAAAATTCAATTTTCGATGTAAACATTTTGCATGGTTTGTAAATAAAACATATCAATCTATCATAAATGAAATACACTCAATCATATTAATCATAACGCATTTTTTAATAAATATTTTCCTTGTGAATAATTCATTAATAATGAAAAACAAGAATGAAATAAAATTCGCAATATAAATTTTTCGTATACGTATTGCTTAAATATCAAATATATTTAAATATATATTTTTATCAGAAAATAAAAATATATACCAATGAGTTTAATTCGACGAGAAATGAATGAAATTTAACCGAATAAAAAAAATAAAAATATAATTTTATTAAAAAGTTAAGAGCGTAGAAATTTGACTCTTTTCGTCATTATTTATTTTACACATAAGTCTAAAAATTTCTCCCACGTGTGGTTCAAACCGAGTTCTGCCAAATTTTTTAAAGGCGAACGAAAAAAAGGGATTCAGAGCTGTCTGAAATCAGGACCAGAGTGAATATATGAAAAGAAATATATACAGACATCATGTGTTCTATCTGTGAAATTGGAAGTGCGATAGGAAACGTGCTGGGGTCCTGCCCTCTCAGTTCATCCCGAAATGATCGTACGCGTAATCCGTCTCCGTCGAGTCTCTCCCCCTATATCGAGGGGTGCATAATTGCATCTTGATAAAACAGGTGAATTGTAAATCAAATGTGGATTCCCGTCGATTCTCTTGCTCCTTTGCTCACCCTACAAAGCCCGTGTCCCCCCTTGCGGGATTATATCCTTCAACTAATTAAAGAATTTTCCTTTGTGAAGAAATAAATTGCACCCGGGCGTCAATCTTATCATTAGTTTTGAAACAAATTTAGTGTAAATTATTTGAATAAACTGAAAAATATCTTCCTGTAAATAAACAAAATATCAGTCTGTGGATAAATTTTATAAAATAATAAATTGTCTTTATTTACAATAATTATAATGATTATTGAACTGGAAAGAAAAACAATTGAGAGAAGAATGGACAGTAACGCAGAAATAATTCTCAAAATAGGAATATAAATTACCCGAGGAAAGTTTGCTAGAAAAACAAGACGAAGGAAGCTAAATGATTGAAATAAGTTTTTGGTGTTCGGTGCAGCTTATTAGTTTATACTCTGTATATAGCGAATTTTATTGTCTATGAGGGCAATGTTATTGTAGTGAGATCTTGAAGATGAAGGGGATGTCGGATAAGACACTTTCTCCAGAAGAATATGGAAGAGAGACGAAAAAAAAGGCGAGGAAATGGTTCAAAGAACAAGACGAAATCTGGCGTGGAATGCGAAGGAACAAACCTATGAATCGTCGAGGAAGAAGTTGCCGAGATGCATCAGTTGACTTTTGTCTGTCAAGCTTTTCAAAAAGCTTGAATTTATTTACTCACTGCTTTGCCCCGCCTCGCTGCTGAGTCTCGGACTTGGAAACTTCGGAGTAAGATCCTCAAGCGCGAGCGAGTCGTAAATGTAATACGAAACTGTCGTCATCCCGAGATGAAATCCCGAACTTGGCAAAATTGTCGGAAAAAGTGTCTGACGCAATTGTACGAGAAATATTGCTGAGAAATATCACTCGGAATAAACATCACTCGAATCATCCGTTACACCGTTATTGCAACGTTTACGATGATACTTCAAAGAATAATTTCGAAAAGTTTCACTCTTGAATTTCTGCCTTTCTTCAATAAAATTCCATCTCTTATCCTTACTTGAGAAACTCAAGTGAACTTTGACAAATGTTATTTCGAAAAATTTTTTAAATAATAAAAAAAAAAATTCCTATCAATTTGTACTATTCTGTAAATTGATATTTTATTATGAAGATTATTCAATTTTTAACGAGCTTATATTAAAATAAAAAGATAAAATGTAAGAATATTAATATTCTTAATTCTATCTATGACATGAGGTCTCTAATCGATTCATCGAGATAGAGCGCATTCACTTTTGGCTAAGCTCTACTAATTTAAAAAAATTCAACGTGCGCTGCTTTGGAAATAATAACATTGATGTTTGAATCATTCATGATTCGTCTTGCAAAAATTTTCAGGAATTATTATGAAGTCGATATCGTCAAGGACACGAAAAGATATCACCGCTTGAAATTTTGAGATCTTCCTATTTTCGATTCTTTAAGGTAGTTGTATAGTTTTATCGATTATTTAGGAATTTGTTGAAAATTGGTACAGCCATTCTTTGATACGTTTCGCATAT